>JAODXP020003505.1:15000-33134 GCA_027497455.2 Sardinella longiceps
AGGACCAGCACATGGACCGGGATGGATATCCAGTTGATGTCAGGAAAGGTAGACAGGGACATTACAGGGACTATGAGGACCAGCACATGGACCAGCAAGGGTATCCAGCCAATGTCGGGAAAGGTAGACAGGTACAGCACAGGGACTATGAGGACCAGCACATGGACCGGGATGGATATCCAGTTGATGTCAGGAAAGGTAGACAGGGACATTACAGGGACAATGAAGACCAGCACATGGACCAGCATGGGTATCCAGCCAATGCCAGGAAAGGTAGACAGGGTCAGCACAGGGACTATGAGGACCAGCACATGGACCAGCAAGGGTATCCAGCCAATGTCGGGAAAAGTAGACAGGGTCAGCACAGGGACTATGAGGACCAGCACATGGACTATCCAGCCAATGTCAGGAAAGGTAGACAGGGGCAGCAGAGGGACTGTGAAAACCAGCACATGGACCAGCATGGGCATCCAGCCAATGTCAGGAAAGGTAGACAGGGACATTACAGGGACAATGAGGACCAGCACATGGACCAGCATGGATATCCAGCCAATGTCGGGAAAAGTAGGCAGGGGCAGCACAGGGATGTTAGACATGAGCATCCTGCTAACATAAAGAGTACTAAACATGGCCACAACATGGATTATAAAGACAGTGGCAGGGGACACGGAGATCACACCAACATGAGAAGAAGCAGACATGGCCTTCGCATGGACTCTGAGGACGAGAGCAGGGAACACAGACATCCTACTGACATGAGAAGGATCAGACGGCAACAGATAGACTCTGACGACAGCAGTGAGGGCCATGGGCACTCTGTCAATGAAAGAAGTAGCAGACACAGACACATAGACTCTGATGGCAGCAGTGAACATGGGCACTCTGTCAGTGAAAGAAATAGCGGACACAGACACATTGACTTTGATGGTAGAAAGGGACATAGGGATCATGCCAATGAAAGAAGACACAGACACATTGACTCTGATGGCAGTGAGGGACGTGGGTATCCGGTCAATGAAAGAGCTATCAGACGCCAACAGATTGACTCTGAGGGCAACAGTGACGGACATGGTCATCATGCCAACATGAGAAGAAGCAGATATGTTCAGGACAATGACTCTGAGGACGAGAGCGTTGGACAAGGGCATCCTGCCGATGTGAGGAAAGACAGACGGCAACACATGGACAGCAGTGAGGGACATGGTCATCATGCCAACATGAGAAGAAGCAGACATGTCCATTTCAGTGACTCCGAGGAGAAGAGCATCGGACATGGGCTTCCTGCCGATGTGAGGAAAAACAGGCGCAAACATGTGGACTCTGAGGACAAGTCTTATGTTTAGCAATCGCCAAAGATTGTATGTGCTGCAGAGGTGCTTTTTATCAGTTAATTATTGTTATTATGGATATGTACAGTGTGTTTGTATATGTGTTTCTAGATGCAGGAGTGCAGTGACAGACTGGAGATTCCCATGAACAGTATCTTCTCAGTGAAGAACTACATTGGAGATACTTTTCTCAATGTTTCATTTTATTGTTATGGATACTGTATGTACATTGACATTTCTAAAACTGATAGTTCTGGTCCTGGATTGTGATTGGTTGAAATGCCATTGTAAATTCAGCATTTAGCACGGCTCCAAACACATTTCGTTCTAAACTGCTGCGCCAGAGGAAAGTGAACAGAGCTGTGCTTATGTTTTGGCGGAGGAATTGGTATCAATGAATAACTCTCTATATTTCTAGTGCTTGAGTCTTCCTTTAATGTAACCTTTAATGGTTAACGTGGTAACAGCTTTAGAAACAAAATAAATCCCTCGAGTCGGATGGTAATGCTGGTTTTTGGCTGCGCCTCGTGCCTAACAACACCCATGCTAAGACCAGCATTACCATTACTCTGGGGACCCGGGTTCGAGTCTGACCCGGGGTCATTTCTGATCCCACCCCATCTCTCTCCCACTTGCTTCCTGTCGATCTCTATGCTGTCCTATCCGATTAAAGGCAAAAGCCACACACACAAAAAATCCTAATTAAAGGAGTAGTATCAGATTGATTACAGTTAACTGTACTCTAATACATCAACAAACAATTCTGAAGAAATTGTAACATTGTGCAAACTGTACATAAAAACAATAAATTCAATCATTCTCAAATGTCTCAAGTGACACATTTGAATTGAGAATAGTACAACATACCACTAGAATGTATTTAATTTGTGCACTCTTATCCTGCTGTTACTAAATTATTAGTTGCTATGGTGTACCAGTCAGGGAGTATGTCTGGGGACTAAAGGGTGACAGTACAATTCCCGGCCGGTGCAAAGAGGAGGGTGGGAGGAGTGATTGTGGACATCACCATGTCCGGTGTCTGTGAGTGGGTTTTGCGCACATCAAGGTGTGTGAAGCTCACAGCCCCCAACCACTTGTGTATAGCCTTTATGGGACACTTGTGCCCCCTAGGGGCCGTATCAAACTAGAACCTATAACTAAAATGTCTGGTGTGTGTCTGTCTAGAGTCATCCCAGCTCTGCTTCGGACATTGACTTCCATGGCAGTGGGGGTACAGTCCCATATGGTCCTCCTCGACCTCCTCTTCAGACTGGACACCTCCAAAGCTGCCCCCCCAAATACGTTTTTTATGATGTTTTTAATGAAATATGGCCTGGAGGGGCAGGATGTCACCATTTTAACCATGGAGGTATTAATAAACCTGGAGAAACATACTAAGTCCCGCCTCCCATTCATTCCAATGTGGAATGCTAGGCTAGTGAATTCATCCAAAATTGAACAGAAGTTTCAGTTGTCAAGATGGCGTTTCATGGAGCTCACTTCCGACTCCATTTCATTAGGCCAATGAGGGCCCATGTTACTAATGGAGATGAGCTACAGATGGCAAGTCTGGGCACGCCCACAAAAGTTTGTGCACATGGAGCTTGTTCACATCAGCTGAAAGTGTAGCATTAACCAATCAGCATATGTCAAATGGAGTCGGATATGATGTAATGGCGACGAGGAAGTGCAATGCTAATTGGCAAAGCTAACCGGCCAAATCCTGACCCCCTGATTTTAACTAATGGAAGATCTCTGGTCTCCCTTGTGCAGGACCAGGAAGCAGTGAGCCCCGTTCCCGGCCTCACCCTAGGTGCTTGGCGGAACGCAGCCCACCCAGCCCTCCAGAACAAGCTGAAGGATCTGGCGTGGTTGGCACTCTGAACTGTATTATGCTGGTGACATCTACGCCACGCATCGCCATTCTGAGGAGGGGGCCGGGGTCTCAGGAGGAAGGTTCCCACCCCCCACGGTGCCTGGCTCCCGCCGACGCACCCCCACCTTAACACCAAGGGAGGAGCAGCGGGCGGAGGGGGGGATTTCCGCTGGAGCGCACCACGCTTGCCTCGCTCTTCTGGGGGGCTGGTCCTGCACAATGGAGTCTTTTATGGACTTTTTAGCCCTTCTTATCTATTTGTTGGCTTTGACATGACTTTTAACATCACATCACCATTACACAAACACAATACATGGACTCTGCACACACAACACTTTTAAAATAACATATTTTATTTATAGTGCTTTTAAAGGAAATGTGTGTAATGTTTGAAATGTGAAAAAAGGGAGGGAAATGTGAAGATGGGAATGTGAATCATTGTCATTGTGAATCTAAGAAGTGAAAAACAACAACATATAAAATATCAATATAACACAAAATGGTGATAATAATTTTCAAAGGAAAAATGTGCTTGCAAAAAGCATGCATTTGTTATTAAATGAAATTCTGCAATGAATATGCATGTTTAAAGACTGACTGACTTTTCAAAAATAAATTTCAATCAAAAAGGTTCTAAAAACACAGTTGTGTAACACTAACATTTCTACCTAGCTCCTTTGTAAGCCTTATTGATCTGGATTCACATATGGATTTGATATGAGAGTGGAAGAACGATTATATCTGCATTTATGAGTGATAAACTTCAGAAGTTGGATAAAAGAAAGTGCTCTCTACTTTTTCATGTGTGGAGGATAGACCTATTCCTCTCCTTCTAAATTCAGTTTACAATGTTCAAATAACATTTATTTGGCAATAATTGTGGAAATATTTTTTTGCTAGACAAGGGAGTAAGATATACTCAAAATCAGGAACAAGATATTGAATAAATCAGACAAAATGATCCAGAGCACATGGCTAAATAAACAAACCAGCACATGGTAAGGCTAAGGAAACATCTAAACAACCATGGGAATTGACAATCACCATAGGTTTGTTTGATGACTTTACAGAATCATAAATGGGGCAAAGAGAACACATTTCAGAAATTTTGATATGTTTCTGAAAAAAAGACGGAAGGTGTGCGACCTTTCCCTTTATGAAATATAATGGTCTAAAGATGGCCAAAAAATGTCTTTTTTAAGTCAGAGTGTGAGCTACTGGGTCCGTGTATGAGTTGTCCATTTGAATTTAAATTAAGAACGGATTAACCATGAAATGAAAAAAAATGACTTGGCAATATATTGAGGTGGTTTTGCCTGTACTGGCATATTTCAAAATGTTAAATTTTTAAAAGTATTTGGTGTACAGATTTGACACGATGATTTGACACAGTACTTATACTGAAGAATATGTGTGATTTTTTCAAGAAAATCTATGCCATGAACTGGGAGCTCAGTGGTGTTTTTTGCCCCCAACGACACCTTCCAGGCAGCACAGCCTAAAAGGCACTACCCTTACCCTATTTCTAAACCCAACCCCCTCAACCCTCGTCCTAACCCTAAACTGAGTGGAGTAGTGCCTTGAAGGCAGCGCTGCCTTGAAGGCACCGTTGAGAGCAGGAAATACCAGACCGGAGACACTAGATGAGTTGGTATGGACTTTTGAGGTATCAGAATTTCACAGATGGGACAGTTGTCGAGCAGACACAGTTTAGTACCTGGACTGTGTACAAACAAGAAGCCTGTGCTTGAATACCCAAACGTTTTGGTGGAATAGTTTTAAGTAGTCAAATATGCTGACAGACACTTTTTTTGGAATAGGGAGTAGGTGCATTTGAAGGCATAATTTTCATAGCAATATTTGAGATGCTGAGGCATAATTTTGCACACCTTTCCTTAAGATGTGTGGGCACACAATTTATGAGAATCAGCCAATTCTGATGGGGTCAAGTTGGAGCCATTGGTCCATTTGACATGGAATGGCCCTAAACACTTTTGTCCAAAGCAATTTACTAAACAAATGCAGCATTATTGTGGATCGACCGATTTGTTTCTAGCAGGTGGTATCTCTGCCACATGATCGTTGGCAAAATTCAGGATGAAGTCCAGGGCAGACAGAAGCAGTGCATCCATACTGTCATTTAGCTGGGTCTCTTCATGGTAGTTCTTGACTGGGTAGATGTGGCTCAATGGAATCCCGAGATCGTGACTGCACATTGTCATCTAACAGACATAAGATTGAGTGAAGCGACATATAGAGGCCCTGTGCACAATATTTATGACAAATATTTATTTATGACAAATATTTATCATCCAGTTATCTTTTTAGCAGATATGTTCAGGGTACAATACAGTCCGGTTTACAAAGGGTTATAATCTTCCAAATACCTCAAGAGGAACAGACACTCTCTCCAACCCAATCAGAAGATTTAATATAGCCATTTCAAAAGTATTACAATAGTTGATAGGAACAGATTTCGGTGTCCTCGCATATAACACATAACATACTCAAACCAAAAACAAGCATTGCACAGGCAGTACAGACAGATATTCGTGTTAAGTAGTAGAAAGAAAGATACTTCAGTTCAAGTGCTTTGTGAATGAGACACAACCATGACATTACAGGTGCAAACAGTGCTTGATATTGTAGGCCATCATATTCAAGTGACGTATAGAATGGGGGTGTTTCTGAAGCAAGACGATTTAAACAAAATGCTTCTGTACCTCTTCCCTGATTGTAAGAGTGAACAAGTGGTGTGCTGGTTGGGAGGAATCACAGATGACGTTACTTGCCTTGCTGGAAATTCCAGTGTTATAGTGGTAGACAATGGTAGGCAAACTACAGCCTAGATCAGTGGTTCTCAAAGTGTGGTCCGGGGACCACTGGTGGTCCGCGAGCAAGCGCAAGTGGTCCGCGAGTTGATTACCATAAAAATATGTGAATTTAATTTGTGTGTCATTACTTGAAGGCCAAAGATTAGTTGTTCACTGAATATAAGAGGCAGACCTTTTTTATTGTTTATTAAAGCATTTGAAGTGCCTACTCTATAAATTATTTGGTTAAAGGGCAGCAGCATGTGACTTGGTGAGGGGGCGCGAGGGCAGGTGGTCCCTGAAAACACATTTTTTGGGCAAAGTGGTCCTTGGTCTACACTGGCCTAGAGGATCTGTGTACAACTCTCTCCAGTGTTTGTCCTGTTGGTTGCACTATCCCACCAGACCAGGATGGAGAAGATAAGCATGCTTTCTAGGAAATGTGAATCATGCCTGTCTAACAGACCCCAGATTTCCCACCCAGCTATTCTGAGAATATGTCCCAGAGCGTTCAACAACATGCACTGATTATGTACATGTACTTACAAAATCACACTTGCACTTTCAACTCCTGTCAATTTCTTCTTAACAAATTTCACTCCTAGTAAGGTGTGTAATCTGTGTATATGAACTTGTGTTGTAGGTTGAATGTGAATCCTCTTAAGTCGCTTTGGATAAAAGCATCTGTTAAATGCATATATTATGTAAATTTTAATGTGATTTAAAGCATGATCAAATTCTGTCCCACTCTGAAATCGCTCTGAGCTTGCTCAAAGAGGAAACAATTGCTGGCCTTCTTTAGCCTTCATATTAAAGAACTCACAGCAACAGTACAGCGGTACGCTGTTGAACCTCCCATTTTACTAATTGAAGAAGTATAAATTATTTAGGCTGACAAATAATTCAACTGTATCATAATGCATATGATTACCTTTTCTTTGATCTTTTTGCTTTTGTAAATATTTCTGAGGTCCTTCTTTACCTCAGGGCAGGCTTCATCGACTTTTGTCAGCAGTGCAACCTGGGGGATCCCTGAGAATGAGAAGTCTATGAGACAAACCTAAAAAAAACTATACAAACTGTAAAGTAAATATGGAAAGAAAAAAAAGTAGGACTCCAAACATTTACAGTCATTTAATTTTAACAGGTGGTCAGTAATATATATTTTGAAATTAAAGAAATTAATTTATAGTGCTTTACAGTATAGCTCATTTGCATACTATATATTTATGTGTTCACTTTCAGAATTGTTCATATGAAACGCAATATATTCTTCTAACTAAAAAATAAAGTACATCAATAGCCTGGGAGTTCCCATGCGCCTTTGCACGCTTATTTCATTTCACTCACTTGTGATTTTAGTTTGGCATTCGCCAGGCTAGTACATCAACCCATTTGTACTCAATTATGTCAAATTGATTTTCAATTTGGAGCACATTTTGACAAGTCGTTCATCAAATCATTATCAATATTATGTCAGAGCGATCCATTTGACTTTAAATTTTGATTTAATGTTATCACGATTTTGACATATGTGCCATTGAAATTATTTCAAATTGACATTCATATCATGATGTTGAATTGATGTTGACATTTTGACATTAACATGACTTTCACTTTTCACCTAATTTTGACATCAGATGTTTATGAAGGGTGGAAGTAACAAAAATTAAATAAAAAGAAAATTAAGAAATAAAATTAAACATGTCATATCGCCAAGTGCCAAATTTAAATCTATCAATTGTTATTAAATGTAATCTAATTTGAAGTTTGATACAATTGCATTTAAAGTTAAAATGCTTTAAACAAAATGAATTGAATAAGAAATTGAATTCATTTTGAGATCAGACATTACATTTACATTTCCCTGTTATTTTCATTTTGAATGAGACATTATATTTCAGCCTCATGTAGTTCCATGCGCCACCATTTATTTCAAGAGCATTTCATTTACTTTTAGAAAGACTTAAGTTTTAGGTTGCATGTTCACCTGTCAATCATATGACCCACCCATCAACATTGATCAGTCTTGATTAGAGATGCCTGTATCTATTGCAATGCTTTTGCGGAGTGTTCTCGTGTCACTACGACGCCAAAGGATTATTACGACACTAAAAACTAAGACTACAGGGCTGTTTGCTTGGGATCGTTAGTTTAGTAGGCCTACTGATCATATAGGCCCACAGACAGTCAGTAAACTGCTGCTGCTTGGAACAACTCGGGCTGTGCCATTACAGAAGTTCAGCAGGCTATGGTCCTACTACCGTAGCCTACGTTGTTGAGGGGATAGAATCAGATAAACAGGGTCTAAGTTATTAGTTGCACGATCACAAGATAGATGTTTGCAGGTTTGACAAGTAGGCTATGTTTGCTACGATGAAAACTTTTACGACCCCATGACGGTGAAACACACGGGGATCCCCGCAACAAACTCTCCTGCCTGGTCGAAAGCGTAACGTAGCTTGCGATGGTGTGAACCGACCAGCGACCACAATTTAATGCAAACATTTCAACATTTTACAAGGATGATCATACACTTGTTGGATTTCACAAACTCCCTGAAAAACATGACGACCAGTTGGTAGCAAGGTCTCTCTGTCAAGAGCTCACTAAGTTTAGGCTATCCCCCGTAAGCGTGTGCTACTTTGGATATTGGATGTGCCAGCCTTGTCCCGTCACTGTATACATTGACGGCAGGCATTTTCAATCGAGTCAGATTGTTGTTGATGGGTGGGGCATCTGATTGACAGGTGAACATGCAACCTTAGACCCCGTTTACACAAACACAGGCCTAGTCCACACGGCAACGCAACGAGATTTTTTTAGCGGGCTGAGAAAAAAAATCGCGTCCACACACGCAACGGAGCGCTAACAAATCTCATCCAGATGGCTCCGTTGTCATTCAGTGGAATGATGTAATACATATTCCTGGCCAGCAGGCGGCGATAACAGTTTCAGTAAATAGTCCGTTTCAATGAAGAAATCAACAGCTCCTGAATGTTCGTCGGAAGGATCTATGCTTTTAAAATGCTGCTTTTAAGACTAATAAACGTTCAACTTGAAGGTTTGTGATATCTGTTTGTGAACATAGAAGTTACTTACTAAAATAGTTGGGATGGATGGATCAGATTAATGACTGTAGGGTTCAGATAGCTAGCAGGTTACACAGGGACATAGACAGGGATACCATTAGGCTAAATTGCTATGCTAGCGATTTTACAGCCTAGCCTACTGTGTCAGCCTAGGCATTTGAGACCTTACAAACTGATAGTTTGATAGTTAAACAAGGATTAAGAGGTTTTGTAGCAATATAGTGCAACTAATAACAACGCCTGGAGCAAAGGCTGTCAAACATGGTGGTGTTGGTGGTCACATGTAAGGTTATTTTGGTCACGTGGTGGTGACAACGGGGCTGATACGCGTCCACAAGACACCAAAACGATAACGTTGTAGCGTCGCAACGATTTCGTTCCACTCTGGCAGGCGTTGTGAAAAAATATCGGATCAGCCCACCCAGAATGCCGTTGCCATGTGGATAGAAGGCCCAAACGATACAAAAATACCGGATTTCGTTGCCGTGTGGACAGGGCCACAGATAACCATAAAGACGCACATGTTTCTCTGCGGTTGCACCTCTCTGTTACACTTACCCGAAGGTGAAGACAGAGAATCCCACAAACTCCGGGCAAGGTGGAGATGTCGGAGAACCCCGTCTTCAGAGATTTGTGTAACTACCCATAACCGGAGCTCTAGCACCAAAGACAGTTGGATCAAACGAGAAGCACCTACGTTCGCGCATAGCAGTTCTATTTTCACAAGGGGCACCACCTGGTTTTGAATGATGTCAGGACTTTTACCAATAAATCGTCTTTTTGGAGTTATCAGGTTATTTTGGCATGTATCTCTCATATTCTGTAAGTGTTAAACATGATTTCAAGACTAATGTTGTAAACTGTTAAGTATTTCTATCAGATGAAGCTGCCAGGCAGTAAATAGCCTACTAAAATTTCAAGTTGTTAGCGAGCTAACGCTAGCGATCTAGCTAACGTAATGTTTTACATTTATATTTGAGATTTAATTTATTGACAGCCTGCGGGTAACATTACTGAGTTCATTTTAACTAGACTGAGCAAACATAAACATAGTTTACAGCAATATGTGAGGTTTGAGCAAAGTCCAAAACGGCTAGCTTATAGTTAGCATATAGCTATGTCGTCATGGTAACTGCCAAACAAACCCTCTCTGTCTAAAGCTAAAAAGCAGACTTGGTTCATACAACATTGTTTTGCAGAGGAGCGATTGAATTGTCATTTGTTGGTTTCATTAATGATCACAGACAATATTATGGCACACATACATTAATATCATTCTATAATTTCTTAAGGGAAAATGTTAATGATGTGACGTAATGTGAGACTGCTACTAATGCAGACCGAAACACTTCACGTTAGTGGCCATCTGCCACGATGTTGCTCCCTTGAAAGATCTTTGATAAAACTGTGACGTGGTGGTTAATTGTCACCGCCTTTCTTAGCCGTTTTTGATGTTTGTGTAAATGCGATTGTTTTCTTACTCGGGGAGGAAGATATCCGGTTTCTTGAAGACCCGGGGAAGTGTAAACTAAGCCTAAAACTAAAGTCTTTCTAAAAGTAAATGAAATGCTCTTTAAATAAATGGTGGCGCATAGAACTGCACGTGGCTGAAATATAATGTCTCATTTAAAATGAAAAGAACAGGGAAGCGTAAATGTAATGTCTGACCTCGAAGTGAATTCAATTTCTTTTAATTTAATTTTAAGTTTAAAGCATTTTAACTTCAAATGCAATTGTATCAAACATCAAATTAGATTTCATTTAATAACCATTAATACATTTATATTTAATATATAGAGATATGACATATCAAAATTTATTTCTTTTTATTTAATTTTTGTTACTTCCACCCTTCATAGATGTTGTCCCAATTTTGACGTTAATGTAATGGTAACAAATTGATGTTGGAATTTTGACGTCAACTTGACTTTCACTGTTCACCTAATTTTGACATCTGATGTTGACCCAATTTTGACATTAATAAAATTATGTAAAATTGGTGTTGGCATTTTGACATGAACTTGACTTTCAGTTTTCACCTAATATTGACATCAGATGTTAACACAATTTTGAAATCAATACAATAATGTCAAATTGATGCTGGCATTTTGATGTCGAGTTGACCTTCACTTTTCACCTAATTTTAACATCAGACGTTGACACAATTTTAACATCAATAGAATAATGCCTGATTGATTTTGAAATTCAACCTAATTTTGATATCAATAGAATGATGTTGACATTTTTTACATCGATTCATCTTTCACTTCTCACCAGATGTCAATTTTTGTCAATGTTGCTCTTACTTAGTTCTGTAGCCCAGGCTCTCACTTTTTTCATTTTTGTAAAGACGTCTTCATAAGCCATGGTCAGGTTATTGGCTGGTAGGACACTCACGAGACAGTGGCTCGTGTTGTTCTGTTCAAGGCAGCCTTCCCTTTTAGCACTTCTATTGAACTATCCAGTGAAGGAGTTGCAAAGAGAGAGACTTCATTAGAATAAAATAAACTTGTGCTATTGTATCCACTTTACTTTCTGAGATATGGGGTCCTAAAACACAGGGTCTTGGTTGTGGAAAAATGCAGTTTTTTAACTTTGTTAAGTTCTGTTGGTCATTACCTACACATACGTCATGTTAAAATTTCAGGCAATGTTCCATGCCTGTAGACATTCTGAACTGTCAAATATCTTAGCTTAGAGTAAAACAATTGGCAAGTTATGGATTCCTGAAAATGGTGTAAACACAAAATGATGGCTACCTTTATACAATACAATATTTCCACACGGAAGCATATGAGATCTTTGATAATTAAATATATATATCATTCACTGTAGCGACTGTTACCGTCTTTCCACGTTGGTGACTCTACCATAGTAGGCTATACTCCACTGTCGCTATAGCAACCAGTTTCATTGAACTGTACTTTTTATACAGTGGAAAATGAAAGGTACTGTGCTTAAGCATGTTGTGTTGAACCGTGTCAAGCTGGTAGTCAATCGAAAAGCAGCTCAAGATGGTCAGGCGGAATTTTTTTCTGAGATTTTAACATGATTTTCATGTTGCATAACATGTTATTGATAGTGCTGTTTATAACCTCAAAATGATCCCATTACTCGATTAATTGATGAAATAATTGGCTTCCAAAAAATATTTGATAGCACTTAATTGCACTGTAACTGTAGTCTGTTTACTTTAACTACTTTTATTTGTTCAGTAGCCTAAATAAAACAAGGCTGTACTGGCCACGCCCCCTTCCCCCTGGTTACCACCTTGCCAAGTTAATTTTCTGTGGGAAACCCAGTTGTTTTCGGCTGTGTAGTGCTATTCAGTGCAGTGATAGCCTTTATTTCTTATTTCTTATGTTTTGCAAATCGAGGATGAACTCTCTGTACAAGTTTGAAATCTTCATTAAGGATCAAATACATCTAGGGCCCTATTTTGACGACGCAAAGTCAACTGTTGTTTGACGGATGGCGCATTTGGTTTTGGGGCCGTGTCGGCGGCTTTTTGGTATTTTCACAGCGCAGAAAATGAACTTCGCACAGGCGCAAAGTTCAAAAAGGTTGGCCTAATTAATCATGGGTGTGTTATGGGTGTAACACAGACATAACCAATGACAAAGCGCCTGGTGAATTACTATCACACCAGCTGATCTCCTCCTTGTGCATTTAAAGAAATTAAAATATTGAATAGCGAGCAAGCTCACAAGTCGGGTCTAGTAATAGTCAGAGACGTAAGGGTATGGTAATATTAAATTGATGTCTACAGGCTGCACAAGACATGAAGGAAGCTGATTTAGTCCTAAACGATATCTCGGAATATTCATTCGAAAGCGAAAGTAAACTTGATTCTCCATTTAACGTCCACCCCTTCTTATATCCTCACACGTTTTCTGTTGCAGGCTAATAAATTGTGGTTAACCACATCTTCCTGAACATCATAATGATTTTCCGATTGAAATAATTATTCAGGAATGCGTGACTGACGAATGACCAGGTTTTTTCCAGTCAGTGGCGGATCCCTTTCTGCGTCTGTATAATAGCATCTGTTGCGCTAGGGCCCCTAAAGCGTTTGCTATTTGTCTATTTTTTTACACATGGGGAGTGGAAGAAGAATGAATAAAAACAATTTGGTGTCTTTAAACAAAGTAAATTGGTAATAGAATTGTTGTATGAAAGCAATATCACACTCGTGGTTCTGATGTTGTAAGCAAAATATCATATCATGTATATATTTCTTTTTTTTTACCATATATCCATCTTTTATCTCCCCTTTAGGGCTCTAAGAAGGTCATCAGCAAGCACGCCACAATCCCCTGCCTCAACACCCATGGTGTCAGAGAGGAGAAAGGGCAGGTACTGTCCATATCCGCCATCTTTAATTTTGTGGACTTGATACTGAAAATGCCAAGAGGAGATAACAGTGAGCCAGCATCAGTAGTATAAGATATGTATCCATTTTAAACTTCATCCAATAGAAAAGTGATTATGACATGATTACCATAAAATGTCATCTCACCATCCTTGTGAAACTACTGCCGGAATAAGCGTTTGCTATGGCTGCACAAGTTATCCGATTTTGGAAGATGCTGTCAATGGAGTTGATAAAGGCAGACTTCCCTGACGCTACTGGACCATGGACCAGGATACGAAGACGGTCAACATCTGGGTTACTGATCTTAAAATTCCTCATATCCTGCCTCATCATATCTGTCTCTCTATTCCAAACAAACATATTCACTTTTAATAATACTGCCAAAATGTCAATGTAATACATTTCCATGACTTTGTGTGTGAGACCAGTCTGAACTCACCCCCAGTTTGTATTGCGCCATTCATTATCGAACACTAGGGACAAAAATTAGAATAGTGAAAAACATTTTGAGTGTGCATGTGTGAGAGAGCGATGAAGTGTGTTTGTGTTGTCGTGGGTGCAGTCAGGTCAGTTAACATTACCAAAAACTCACATAAAGGAGAAAAACATTTTGAGTGTGCATGTGTGAGAGAGCGATGAAGTGTGTGTGTGTTTGTGTTGTCGTGGGTGCAGTCAGGTCAGTTAACATTACCAAAAACTCACATAAAGAAGGAGGAGGAGGAGGAGGAGGTGGGCTAAATTTAAACATTTTTTTCACCCAAGTAATTCTGTGGGGAAATAAGAAAAGTTGTTAGGTAAGAATTGTCAGACCAGGCACAAATACATCAAAAAGTATTTCATTTAATACATTATCATTTAATGAATATGGCCTAGTCCTAATCCTAAACAAACTATTTTTCTTTGCTCTTTATTTTAAGGCTCAATGCCTCTTTTAATATTCCCATGTTTCTACAATAAAGAGATACATGCGTTTGATGAGTGACGAGCTTAGATCATTTTTGGCAACATATTGTACAGGTATGAGGTATGACTCCACTGCTAAGCCTTCTGAATCTTGTCATGGGCCTAATTCAGTGGCCACAACTCTATCAACCATATATCACCTCTCTACCTGCACCCACTAGGGCGTCTGTTGTCAACTTGTCGCTGTTTTCATTATCATTACTTGAATCTGTGAGATGGTTCAGAATAGCCTATTTTGTTACAAATTACATCCCTTGTTTTCCCTTGTAACAAAATATAAATAGTAAAATACAAATTTGTTATGAAATAAATATTTTAATTGCATTTAATTGAAATAATGCCCACCTCTGGACCAGACTGGTGAATTCTGTACTTGCACAGGTCTCATGAGCTTTTTGGAGTTTGGTCTTTTTGCCCTAAACCATGTTTGAAAATTAATTGTGATGGAATTGGGCCAAACACCCTCCCAATTCTTTATTATAATTTTAACAATAATTTGATCTTTCAAGAAAAGTAAGTTTGGACCTGATACATTACCTCAGTTTTTTTGGAATATGACACTGAAGTTGGGCAAAAGAGAGACTTATTGTAAAATCTTCTATCTCTAAAACTGGGGCCCTGACAATTCTCAAATTTTAATTTTGCCAGGCCAAATTTTGGAAGATGTATGAGTACCTGCCATCGTAGGTTATCCTTCAGCTATAATCCTGACATTTCATTTCTGGAGGCTATAACTAACAGATATTGACTGTTGAAATTTTTAAGGCTACAGGTGAGATGGTTTTCCAGATATTGCTGTTTAAAAACAGCCATTCAGAGTATGATGCAAAAAATAAATGCAAAAAATTATTCCTTGTAAAATATTTGTTATATAAAAACTATTGATGGTATGAACCTATTCTGGATTCTTACTATTAAAAAATGTATCTTTTTACTAGATTTTTTTCAGGAAATTCTGAGATGTTCAGGCTGGAGGCATTAGATGAAATGAGACAGAATGACCCATGAAACATACTTTCTGGATGCACTGTATATTTGCGTGAATTTTTGGAGTTACAATGACATTATTATTATTACTATTATTATTATTATTATTATTATTATTATTATTATTATTGTCATATGGAGCAAGTCGAAGATAGTCAAGTGTGTTTGTTGATTTCACACAAAAGGACCTATTTGTAGCAGACAACTCACATTGTATCAGACTGTGGTGGGTTACTTCCCAACATCGGTGAATGTTCCTGGGAATGGTCACTCTGTGTATTTGTTCTGGTTATTGAGTAGAAACAGCATAAATTTCATCTATACTCATCCAGCATACATTTCATTCATACTCTCTCTCACACTCTTTTGTTTTAAACAAATGGCTAAATTTAAAAATAATGTACAATACTGAGCCAAGCCATCATTTCAGCATGCTTCAAAGCCACCGCCATCATACCCAAGAAATACCCAGGCACAACATTGAAAAGCTTTGGAAGGCTGGTCAAGGCCCATATAGCAGCCTAGCCGCAACACATGACCCATTCCAGTTTGCATATACCGTCCATAATAACACAAACAAATACAGTACTTCAGAAGTCCTTTAAAAGGGTCTGTATCCGGCAAATCTTTTAAAGTCAAATTGTATGGAATTGTAGATGAAAAAGGCTATTTCGGAAAGAAAAAACCCTTAACCCTTTAATCGTTGTTGCAATCGTCTTATCTTTTTTGTGAAAATCCTGTGCTCCGTCCTCCGTGTAGCTTTCCACCAATCAGGGAGGAAGGGATTTAAGAGGCCGTTGAGGGGTGTAGTAGAGACAGGGAGGGGGACCAACGAGTTGTATGATTTTTATTTTTTTCTTTTGCCTAAATCTTGGAAACACATAGACTTGCCGAATACAGCTTTAACCACCTCTGTAGCTAATACAAAGTTTCACTCATTATTTTTGCATGACTTTTTGTGAGGTACAACAACATCACTATTATGATGTCATATGGAGCCAGTCCAAGATGGTCAAGTGGAACACATTTGTTGATTCCACACGAAATGACCCACTGTAACAGACAACTCACATTGCATCAGACTGTGAAGGGTTACTCCTCAACTCCTGTGGCATTTCCAAGGAACAGTCACTCATAGAGAAAGAGTCGGACACTGAAGACCATGGTCTTGGTGTCTGTGTTCTGGTTAATGAGTAGAAACAAAGCAACAGCATATGTCATCCATACACACTCTCTCTCTCTCTCTCTCTCTCTCCACCTCTCTCTCTCTCTCTCTCTCACACTTTTTTCAAACAAATGGCTGAATTTAAAAATACAATACAAACACACTACACAAACAGACCTGTCAGTCACAGGTTTCTACCAACACACCTCTGAGCCAAGCCATCATATCAGCATGCTTCAAAGCCACCGCCATCATACTGCTACCCAAGAAATCCCCAGCCACAACATTGAGGCGGCCCATAGCAATCAGTCCCATCGTGAGGAAGTGCTTTGAAAGGCTGGAAATAACATGCAGCCTACCGGCCACATTTGACCCATTCCAGTTTGCATATCGTCAAAAATGCTCCATTGATGATGCCACAGCAAGCTAGCAACAACACAAGCCCTAGTTACAAGGACATTTCTTATCAGATTGTTCTATTCCGAATAAACTATTCTGAATGAAATGTGCATTTACATGCAGAATGATTCTATTCTGATCAGACATTACGTTGGTCATGTGTCGTAAGCACACATTTAGCCTCTTTTAAAAATCACTTCAAAATGACAATCAAAGACGTCTTTTCTGTACCGCTAGGAGGTAACTAACTGAGGGTAATACATCACACTGAAGTAGACGAATTTTGGATGAGGTGAGCAGAAAACTGCAGTTGTATCATCAGACTAACGTCGCTGTTACCTTGGTTAACAGCCCACAAAGTCCCAAACTTTTTCGCAGTTAGCTATGTTGTGGATGATCACGGCAGCAGTGAAATGGCAATCAGAAGCTTTTATTTTCGTGAAATACAGGCTTGTTTATGTTGAAAGATGAGTAGTGAGCATGCGCTGTAAAAGTCTATTCCGATCGAGCGTTTACATGAATTGTTAAAAGACGACCGGAATAGAATAAACCACCCCTTCTATTCGGAATAGAATTTTATTCGGAATAGAAAATCTATTCCGGTCAGGGTGTTTACATGGGTGATTTCTATTCTGATTGAGCAGTTACTCCGTTTCTATTCCAATTAGAATTGTCCATGTAAACCTGGCTACATTTGCATGTGGATGCTGTTCATCAACCCCGCTAAGCAACTGGCTACAGAACTTTCTCAGTAAGAGACCACAAACAGTGAGAGGTGACAAAAACACAATCACTGATGACCTGATCTGGACAACACTGTAGCTTCGAAAAGGTATAGGTGGCTCAATTGGTCATTCCACAGTATTCCACAGTGTCTGTGCTCATGGACATTGGGGAGAAGCAAAAATTCATGCAAAAAAGGTTAATCTAGGCACTCCAAAAAAGAGATCAGAGAGGAAGGTTAAAAGCCTTTAATATAACATGGCTATGTCAAAATTTATAACAAGCCAACATGATTCAACCCCACAATGGGTCTTCCCCTGAGGAGCTTATGACATTTTTGTCAGAGTTACTGGAATAATCAAATCATGGAAAATTTATTTTAAACTAAACCCAAGTAGGCAAGCGGGTTAGCC
>JAODXP020003509.1:0-34610 GCA_027497455.2 Sardinella longiceps
TTTATCAACTACGTTTAGTAGCTAAACTCAAGCCATTCCTCTCCCAGAACGCTCTGGAAACTCTAATCCACGCTTTTATTTCCTCTCGTCTTGACTACTGCAACTCTCTCTACGCTGGCATCAGTCAATCAAACTTAGCCAGACTGCAACTTGTTCAAAATGCTGCAGCAAGACTTTTAACTGGATCAAGGAAAAAAGATCATATTACTCCAGTTTTAGCTCAATTGCACTGGCTTCCTGTAAAATTCAGAATTGATTTTAAAATTTTGTTGTTTGTTTTTAAAGCTCTTAATGGTCTAGCCCCGTCCTACATTACTGAGCTCTTATCCCCTCTTTCTCTTCCTAGATCTCTTAGGTCTTCCGCTCAGAATCTGCTCTCTGTCCCTCGCACCCGCCTCAAGACCAGAGGTGACAGAGCCTTCTCTGTTGTGGCACCCAAACTTTGGAACTCCTTACCCCCCATATCAAGTCATGTCCCACACTACCTAGTTTTAAATCCTGTCTTAAGACCCACTTTTTCTCCTGTGCTTTTAATACAGTCTGAGGCCTCCCTTATTTTTATTTTATTTTTTATTATGACTTCTTTTTAATTATTTATCTTACCCTTTTTATTCTTTACTTTTCTTAATGTATTAATTTATCTACTTATTCTTTTTACTGTGTCAATCTTTTAGCACCTGTATTTCCGCTGTATTGATATTTCTTAGTGTTCTTTTATGGCTTTAATTCTTGCTCTGTAACCTTGCTTTGTATTTACTATCTATTTTGTCTTGCTTTGCCTTTTTCTTTACCTCATACTGTAAAGCACTTTGGGTCAACTCCTGTTGTTTTTAAATGTGCTATAGAAATAAATTTGACTTGACTTGACTTGACTGTAAAAATTGCTTCTCCCCAGAGCCAGCAGCAGTCTTACAGCCCACAGACCATGATACTACCACCACCGTGCTTGACTTTTTAGGGAAGAGACAGTTGTTTTGGTGCTTACCATGGTGCTGCTGGCACACATGCTGGACACCCCTACCTGGACGGTGCTTCTAACGAGATTGCTGCCATACAATGGACACCTTCGAGTCAAAGTTTATCTTGGTCCATTTGTGCTGAAGTCAGGCAGTCCAAAAACATAGATTACTGGAACTACTGTATGTTCTGTGGTCTGATAAAACTAAGATAAACTTTATCAGATGGTGTCCAGCATCAGGCACCTTGGTGAGCACCTGTGTCAACAAGTGGCACCTTGGTGAGCTCTTGTGTCAAGCATGTAATGGTGGCAACAATCTGCAATAATAATAAACTTTATTGCATTGTTTTGCAGGTAACCCACAAAATGCATGAGTATTGCAACAAAGATTTCATTGTAGACTTATAGTATTGTACTTTGACCCATATCTCCTGGTAGGCTACATTTATCGCTATACTGATGTTAGGCCTATGACAGGCAACTGCAGAATTCTTTGTCACTAGTAAAAACATACAGTACTATAAAATTATTATTTTTTCACAGCAATCCCCATCTAGCCTGACAAGTCAGACTATCACAAAATGTATAGTCTGACTACGAGTGATAGACCCTCAGGTAACGCTAAAACCTCAGTGGACCTAATAAGCCGATTCAAACAACGCTAACCACCACAAAGGCTGAATACAACCTAGAGCGTTGCATCTGGATCTAAACAACTCAGACACCACCAATGTTTGAGTACAACATGGCTAGACGTACTCGCTGAGTAAATTCAATTTGCTACTGCTAGAGTATGTCTAGAGTTCTAGGCTAATCCCCATCATCTTTCTTAACTTGGCATCGCTGGAGGATAACATTAGGATTTTCATAAATCCCTAGTGAAGTAGAGCATCAAATATGTAATGCAGCATGCATGCTCATTAATACCATTAGCTAAAACCTACTAGGTGACACTTTTGATTTATTTAGGCCTACCTGACACCTTTGTGGCTTCCACTGTTCAAGTAAAATCATTTAACTGAATGCCTCATTCCTGATGTGAATCCTTCTCAAATCACATGCATAAGTCATGCATTGGTGTCAAAGAATCTACACGTTTGACATCTTTCATTCAATGCTTGCCAAATTGAACAATTAACTGGCTAACGAGGGGCGGGGTTATGGAAACTGCTGGCAGAGAGGTCTGCCTGCTACACACGTGTCTGAGCAGCATAGGTCTTTCAGATGTGAATGATTTAATACAATGAAAAAATATCTCTGAAATTAGCCAATTTACAGCATATCATTTTGTTGGTTTAAATGTAGTAACAAGTAGCTTAGGCCCACTCTTTACTTTGTAAATCTAGACAGTAAATTGTGGTGGAGCAGACATAAAGCGTAGGCATAAAGGGTGCAGCAGGGGCCTTTCAACATCTTTGCTGGTTGAGCCAGACATAACCAATTAGGTTAGGTCATGTATCTAATTTAAGATCTATCCTTCTCAAACATTCCAACTCCGCATAGAGCTATAGCCTTACCTCTATTTTGTACGCCAATGCTATTATCAGTGGCATAGGATCTATCACTGCGCTCAAACCATCAAAACTAAGACAGGGTAACAACATTTAAAGAAAAATAGGTCTATGTGTTATTCTTTTGATCTTGATCTAAGGTTAGTAGGTATATTATGACTTCTGCCCATGATTAAATGCAGCAGTAGATAAATTAATGCAACTTAGAAACCACTTTTTGATTCTTCTACAGCAACTCCAAGTACCAACAAACTATCCATCCAGTTTCAATTAATCAGTTTAGAGATTTATGTCAGCAAACAGTAGACCTACTAGCAGTTATTTTTTGCACTTCAAGCACTGACTCCAAGGCCAACCCTTGAAAAGCAGCTATTTTCCCATTAAACTTCCATTAGCATGACTGTACACAGAGCAAATAAGTGACGTAAGACATGGTGAAGTGATTGCATTATTTTAACTAAGCTCCTGTCAGCACCTTGCTAACACCAAACTAAATAATCACAGGTAGTCTGGGAACCACCCATTTTCTGGAAGAGGAAGGTGTGCGATCATCCATAAATACTTTTATACTGCATCTTGAGTGCTTTGGAACTGACTCTTTCAAAACTATTTCTGAAATACCTGCACTGAGGGTCATTGTCATGCTGTAAAACTGCCATGCAATGCCTGTACCTCAGTTTCCAAAAAGAAGAGATCATGCTGTGCTTGGAATTCATGTTTCTCTATGTGTTATTCTTTTGATCTTGTACTAAGGATAGTAGGTCTGTTATGACTTCTGCCCATGATTAAATGCAGCAGTAGATAAATTAATGCAACTTATAAACCACATTTTGATTCTCCTACAGCGACTCCAAGGCCAACCCTCGAAAAGCAGCTATTTTCCCATTAAACTTCCATTAGCATGACTGTGCACAGTGCAAATAAGTGACGTAAGACATGGTAAAGTGATTATGGGGTGGAAGAACTAGACTGATTATAAAAAGTGTAAAATCTATCATATGGGACTCATTCTTCAGTTACGTACTGTAATAAATACACATTAGTTTTAAGATTGCTTGCATATTTTTAAATGGGCTCCTGTCAGTACATACCCTTGCTAACACCAAACTAAAAAATCACAGGTAGTCTGGGAACCACCCATGTTCTGGAAGAGGAAGGTGTACAAACATCCAGAGCTTTGTATTGGGCACTACGAATGTCTATCATCAGCGTCTATACATAGCTCATAGTCGATTGTATCATATTATACCGTATTATACCAATTATGCCATATTACATGCAATGGAGTACACAGGGCAACATGGGCACTCCCATGTACAGCTTAGTCAGGACACCTGAGATTCAAATTTCCTGGCAGGCTGTATTAGGGGTCCTAATCTTCTCATTTGACTGTGAAGTCCCTGAGAGGGCGGGGAATGCAGCTTTGGTGTTGGGTCAACAATAATGTTCATATCACTTAGCACAGCCAGAACAAACACCACAGTCCTGATCTGCAAGTGGTCAACATTTCCCTGAAAAAGGTAATGTAGCTTAACCTGTTACATTAATTGTCATCAAAGATAAATCCACGATTTTTCACTTGCTCTCATGCTAATTGCTGAAAAAATTAATGTACAATTCCGTTCACATTTTATAATGTTGTTAAACATGTACGGTGAAACATTTGAAACTGGACTTCCTGTTCAAGCAATATAAACCTGTGGTACGAGACATCATACAGCAAATCGTCTGATATATTTCAGTAAAACTTTTAACTCACCTTCCCATATTCATTAGACAAATAGTAAGAACATAATATAACATTTTCGCTGCAATATAGTGGTCAAGGTCAGCACTGCTGATATATAACTTGATAAATGAAGGGAAAATGTTTCTGATAAGCACTAAGTTACAGACTGTGTTGTAACTGTGTTGTAAGTAGTTGTACTCTCATCAGATTCAATTCTGATATTGGGGAAGTCATGGCCAAATACACGTTTATTTCCTTTATGTGTATTGGAACAACACAAAAAAGTAGAGCAAAAAAGTCACATTTCATAATTTCACTCAGAGCTCCAAAATGGTGCGGATCAATTACTGCACTCTCAATTTAAAATGTGGTTGCACAGCCATTGGAAAAGATAACTGAAATTAATCTCCTCCTTCCGTATACCCATCGACAAGCTTTTCACACCTATGAAATGGAATTCTGGACCGCTCTTTTTTTTCGAACAGCTCCAGGTATCATTGCACTGTAAAAAAAAACAAAAAAAAAAAAAAACAATTGTTTTTCCCATTTTGTCATCCAGATATTTATTCTTTACTTAAGATAAGTAAGATTCACCATTCAACAATCTTTGTTTTTACATGTAATATAATGATACAATCAATACAACTATATATTGTTAGTTCTACAAATCATTAGTTCACTAGTGCATGTCAAATGCATAATTGACTAAGGTGCATTTTGTTTAGTTAACTTAGAATTTAAGCGATATATTTTTACAACAAGGAAGGCTGTCTCCTTACAACAACAGTTGAGATCTCTCCACAAGTGATCAGATCAATCATATTTAGATCTGCACTCTTTTAGAATGATCATTTCTGGGGCGGATCAAGCCCTCTATCGGCTCTGCTGCATCCTCGATGAATAATTACTTCATGTGCTGGAGGGGGTAGGTCTGTAACATTTCCTGGTTCCGGAACATGGGGCAACACAGAGTAGGGATAAAGAACTCCCGTAGCAACGATATTAAAATATGGAAAATCTGCTCAGCCCGAAGTTGATGATTAATGTGGTCAGTAAGGTGATGAAAAGACTACTCAAAGCAAGTTAACCATTTATAGTCCAGACAATTGTAAAATATTTTTTTCAACCTACTGTAGATCCTTTCTGAGAACAACATACCAAAAGTCTTCAGAAATCCTACACATCCAATCAAGAAGACTGGAATCAAATTAAAGAACAAATCTATAATAACATTACCCACCTTTGAGGAAGTATCTATCTGTATTTAGTTGTGTGCCTGTCTATGTAAAGTGAATAGAGTGGCCACTTATAGGTCTATTTATTTAACTATACATACATTTATCTGTTTGCTTATCTGCCTGCAAGCCTGCACAATGTCTGCAATTGGTCAGCTAAAAAGCTGAACATGGCCCAACGCAGCTCCAATCAAACCACTGGTGAAAAGTGTGGAAGCTATCCCCCGTCGTTCCAGTCCTCTATGGCCCTTGGTGTGCAAACCTTGAATGCTTCATCCATGCTGATGCCGTATAAAGCTGAGCTCCAAGTAGATAAATCTGACCTAAATCTGAAGAGATGGGTGGTGACCAACTTGTGCCTACGCCCCCATCGCTGTTCCATCTTTGAGAGCAAAAGAGGAAAGGTGGAGCTTTGCAGACCTGCCTGCCCATAAGCTTTAATGTTAAGGTGAATTAAAGAAGCCCTATACAAGTACGCTAAGAATCAAACAAAGCAGTTGTAATTATAAAGCGTTTTTGCCTGTATTCCTCCATGTAAAATTTTATAGTTGATGGTGCAAGTCACTATCAAAATGTATCGACAGTTGATTGGGCTGATATGGTACACAATCACGTTATAATTCAGATAGTAAGCTCCAGCTAAGTCACATGACCTAGCTTGCCTGCTAACTAAAACAAACGAGGCTGAACGCTCCTACTGATATTGCAAGTGCGATATCTACAACTAGGAGGCACGGATGAGTTCACAAAGGGGCTCATTTTACTCCAGAACATATAATTTATCAATCCCAATCTAGGTGATATATATAGGCCAGAATATATAGGCCAGGTACAATGAATAGGAAACGTCGAAATTTTACCTAAATCCTTTAAGTGGAGTAAATAGTTGCGTAGTTCCTGTTTGTATTCTGAGAACTATCGGCCTATATTAAATGTGGTGGAATAGCAATGCTGTATGACTCTGAGGCCAGGGTTAATTTTTAATTTCAATTCACAACTTAATTTATTCCTTCTATTTTATTTAAGTTTGTCACTAAATATTATACTACTATAAGAGGGAAAGCTTTTCAAAACATTGAGTGTGAAGGTTATGCGAATGACCAATGAATTTCTGTGGCTTGCTACTTTGTTGATTTTTGCTCTTTTCTTCTTTCTTTAGAAAATGCATATGGACTGCTTTGGCCACCGATTGACGCTGCTGGCAGCCTCTCTCATCTGTTTCACAGTCTTTGGCAGCTTGCTGGTCCATTGGCCATCACTGTTGTCAAAGTACCCAAGGCTTGAAAAACATGAGGTCAACACAACACTATCCAACATAACTAGCACTGTTCTGGTGTGGTACTGGCCGTTTGGAGGTAAAAGAAGTGTGGATGGCAATGTGTGCGAGGAGAGATTTGGCATACCGAAATGCATTTTGGTGGACGATCAGTCCATGTTCTCTCAAGCAGATTTTGTGATTTTCCACAACCGCGAATTGATCCAAGGTCAACAAAGACTGCCCACACACCTGACTCGACCACAGAACCAAGGATGGGTATGGTTCTCATTGGAAAGTCCAGCACATAATGGCAATGTCAAGCCCTTTAATGGATACTTTAACTATACCATGTCTTATCGGCGTGATGCAGATTTTTATACTCCATATGGCAGATTGGTACCCCAGGATTTAGGAACAGGATTAACAGTTGAGGATTTTATCCCAAAGAACAAGTCATCTTTGGCTTGTTGGGTTGTGAGTAATTATGCAGCCCACCACAAGAGAACTGCTGTTTACAATAGACTAAAAACAATTATACCAGTGGACGTGTATGGTGGAGCAGTGAATAAGCGTCTTTCTGGTGAAACTCTAATACCCACAATTTCTCGTTGCTACTTCTACCTGTCTTTTGAGAATTCCATTTTCAAAGACTACATCACAGAGAAGTTCTGGTACAATGCCTTCATGGCTGGAGCTGTTCCTGTAGTTTTAGGTCCACCACGGGAACAGTATGAGGCAGTGGTGCCAAAAGATTCCTTCATCCATGTGGATGATTTCAGATCATTGGAGGCTCTTGGAGAATTCCTCAAGAAGCTGGCCAAAGACAAGGAACGTTATGCCTCATATTTCAATTGGAGACTGAAGTATACAGTTAAAAGATTCACTGACTGGAGTGAGGAGTTCTGTACACTTTGCCCCAAAGTCGGCACCTTACAAAAGCATAAGATTTATGAGGACTTTAATGCCTGGGAATGGAAGTAAAAGAAAGAGGAAGCAAAGCTTAATTTTTTTTTTTTTCAAACTATAGCATTTATGAATGCTGACTACAGGAAAATAATACTCAAGTCAGGAACACATTTGTCGAGATTGCTTGGACTTTTGTTATTATTTGAGAAAGATGTTATTAAAACAAATCTTAAATCTATGAAGCCTGCATAGTTTGGGAGAGCTTGGTATCTGTAAGATATCACAAGTCGAAGGATTGTGCAGAAGAACTTTTACTAATAGTTTCAAGCAACATGGCAGTCAGTACAAACTGATCAGGTATCAGAACATATATGAACTCCCGGCTCTAACCACCGGTCACTAAGGCAACAGCCTCTTAAAGTGGTGCATGCGTAAAAGCACAAACCCAATACACTACACCCCTTTCCCCCAGTTCACAAAATCTTCAAAACGTCGTGGTGGGTTGCGCTCTCTGGCTGGGCGCTGTTGAGGTGTAGTAGGTACAGGTACATCCTGAGGGCCAGGAGGACCCACGGGCTCAGTAGTCTCCGCCGGTTGCGGTAACATGCACGTAGCTGACCCTTGTGACGGCTCCTGTTGCAGTGGTGTGCCACGGTCATTGTGAGACTCTTCAGAGCTCACTGCAGCATCTGAAACCACCCTCTCACGTAGCTGATCCACATGGCGCCGATGAAGACGGCCGTCTGGTGTCTGCACTCTGTATGACACTGGGCCAGTAACATCCACGATGACACCGGAGGCCCAATGGCGACCCCCAGTATAGTTTCTCATGTAAACCTTATCCTCTGGGCTGAAACTCCTGTTAGCGCCACCCTGCTTTTCAGCAACCACCTCCTGCTTGTTATGTATCTCTGTTTCATAATCAGGATGAAGGTGATCAAGAGCAGTGGTAAGGCGTCTGTTCATGAGCATCTCAGCGGGGCTCTTTCCTGTTGCTGAATTAGGAGTGACATGCTGAGACAATAGGAACCTGGCTAGGCGTGTCTGCCAGTCCCCAACGGTGATCCTGGACAAGGCCTCCTTCGTTGTCTGGACCATCCTTTCAGCTTGGCCATTTGAACGAGGATGATATGGCGCTGTGGTCACATGTCTAATGCCATTCCGTTTGGTAAACTCTTTGAATTCCTCTGAGGTGAAAGAGGCACTGTTGTCAGAGACAATGACATCAGGCAACCCATGAGTTGCAAACAAGAGTCTCAGTGTGCTGATCACCACAGAGGACGCCATTGAACTCACCATGGCTACCTCCAGTCACTTAGAGTGTGAGTCCACCACTATGAGGAACGTTTTTCCGTGGAATGGGCCAGCAAAGTCTATGTGCAAACGGGACCATTTCTTTGTAGTCCACTCCCAAGGATGAAGCTGTGCAGTAGGCGGTGCATGGCGGGACTCTTGGCAGACTTCACAAGACTTGACAGTTTGCTCAATGGCAGCATCCATGCCGGGCCACCACACGTAACTCCTACCCAGCCCCTTCATACGTACAATGCCTGGGTGTGCATCATGTAGCATGGCTAACACTTCCTTCCTCGCCAGACTGGGGACAACTACACGACTCCCCCATAACAGGCAGTTCTTATGAGCCGACAGCTCGTGACGCCGGTTGAAGAACGGCCTGAAACGGTCCTCAGGCACCTCTGCTGGCCAGCCATGTAGGACCCAGCGTAGAACACGTGACAGTATTGGATCTTTCACAGTAAGAGCAGCCATTTTGTTGGCATGCAGTGGGGCATCTGGCACCATTTCCAACAAAAGCACCTCCAAAGGTGGTGGAGTCTCGCTCATTGTCGTGGGTAGAGGCAAGCGGCTCAAGGCGTCGGCATTTGCTAGGTGTCTACCTGGCCGGTAACATAGCTCGTAGTCATAAGCCCCAAGGATCACACTCCAGCGCAGCATACGAGGGGACAGCACACTTGGCATGGGCTTAGAGTGGTGCAGCAGACCTAAAAGAGGCTTGTGGTCTGTAAAAATCATGAAATGGCGACCCGCCAGATACTGGTGAAATTTTTTAACAGCAAAAATGACAGCCAGTGCTTCCTTGTCAATTTGCGCATAATTCCTCTCTGTCGCCGACAGTGTTCTGGATGCAAAGCATATGGGGGCCTCTCGTCCATTCGGTTCTATATGGCAGAGCAATGCCCCCAACCCATATGGTGAGGCATCACATGCAACTGCTAGGGGTTTGGTCTCATCATAGTGGGTAAGCACACCATCAGCTTGCAATAACTCTTTTGCAGCAGAGTAAGCCCTTTCGTGCTCCTCAGTCCACAGCCATGACGCAGAGTGGTCAAGGAGACGATGCAGCGGTTCCAGGACTGTAGCTTTGTTGGGCAAAAAGCAGCTGTAAAAATTGAGGAGGCCCAGGAAAGACTGCAACTCTGTTTTGTTACGAGGAGAAGGTGCCTCACGAATAGCCTCCACCTTTTCATTGGTAGGCCGCACCCCATCTTTGTCAACTCGAAACCCCAAAAATTCAACCTGATGTGAGGCAAAAATGCTCTTTTCCTTTTGCAGTCGTAAGCCTGCCTCTGTAAAACGTCCCAGCACAGCACACAGTCGTGCATTGTGTTCCTCTATTGTTTTTCCAGCAATCAGAATGTCGTCAAGATATGGTTGAACACCTGGAATGCCAGCAAGCAGTGTGTCCATGAAGCGCTGGAAGATTGACACAGCTGTTGACACGCCAAACTGCAGGCGGCGGGCCCGGAACAGCCCACGATGCGTGTTAATGGTGAGGAGTTCTGCTGCCTCATCATCTAACATGAGTTGTTGGTAAGCTTGCTTAAGATCCAATTTACTGAAAATTACCCCCCTGCTAGTTTAGAGAACAGTTCTGCCACAGTAGGAATGGGGTATACATCAGGTTTCACAACAGTGTTGACTGTGCAGCGATAGTCACCGCAAATTCTTAAGCTGCCATCCTTTTTTGCCACTGGTACAATTGGCGTGGCCCAACGTGAGGTTCGCACTGGCTCAAAAATGCCTTGGGCCACCAGTTTATCAAGTTCCTCATCTAACTTCGGCCGGAGAGCAAACGGCACTGGACGGGCTTTAAAAAATTTTGGTGATGCTCTAGGGTCAATGTCAATCGATATTGGCGGTGTGCGTGAAACCCCTAACTCCTGAAATACTTCTGCAAATTCAGTTAGGATGGACTCTATAGATTGCTCAGGCACTTGATGCACCCCTATCACTGAGATGCCTAAAGCATCAAACCAGTCTCGCCCCAAGAGACTTGTCCCCTGACCATGTACAATAAGCAGGCGTAGAGTATGGATACAGCCCTGATATTGCACCTCCACAAAAGTTTTCCCTTTGATCTGCAGCTCTGCTTGTGACCATTGTTTCAATATACTGGTGTCTCTGTGTATGACAGGAGGATGTACAGGCCACAGTAAGTTGTAAGTGTTCTCACTGATTAAAGAGCATGCTGCCCCAGAGTCCACCTCCATGACATGTGTCTTGTTATTCAACATCACATTAGCTTGATATGGTAATTTCTTGTTTGTGTGTGACTCTGTCCCCATTGTGAAAATCTCATATTCCCCCTCTTCCTTATGTGTAACTGTATGTGCATGCTGTGCTTGTGTTGTAACAGATGAGCCAGCAAAGGCACTGTCCTTATTTTTCTTCAAACAAACCCGAGCAATGTGCCCTCTTTTCTTACAATAATGACAAACAGCAGAATTAAATTTGCAGTCACTTTGGTTGTGCAGGCCTCCACAACGAAAACATGGCTTGTCCTTGTTTTGAATTGCTGCTTGTTTCACCTTTGCTGTGGTCTGATGAACATCTGCCATTTGTGGAGGATCGCGTTCAGTACGAAGCAGGCGTGCATTCATAGCTGCTGTCTCAGCAGCAATGGCTTTTTCTTCAGCCTCCTTAAATGTGAGCTTTGGTTCCGCCAGCAGGCGGCGCTGGAGTCCTTCGTCTAACACTCCACAGACTATTCTGTCACGCAACATTGCATCCAGTTGATCCTCAAACTCACAGTGAACAGAAAGTTTTCGCAGTTCAGCTATATAACTGGAAATGCTTTGGCCCTGCTTCTGCTTGCAATTATGAAACTGAAAACGCTGCACTATCTCTGACGGTGGTGGGCAGTAGTGACGTTTCAAAGCTGCTTTTATGTCCTTATAAGCTACGTCTGTAGGACGAGTGAGGGCTAGAACAGAACGCAAAGTCGAATAAGTTGCAGCACCACACACACTTAGTAGCACTGCTCTTTTCTTCCCAGCGTCATCAATCTGATTGGCTTGAAAAAAACACTCCAATCGTTCAATATACTCTTCGATAGAATGGCCAGCGCCTTCATTAAATTCTTCTATTCGACCCAGCGTGGTCATGTTGCACTTTACTTGACTGTCGTTAACGTTACTCACACACAAGCTTAATTATCGTCGAACTCCAGGAGCCAGCTGATTCAACGTTCCATGAGTCCGAATCCGCTTCGTCGCCAGTGTAAGATAACAAGTCGAAGGATTGTGCAGAAGAACTTTTACTAATAGTTTCAAGCAACATGGCAGTCAGTACAAACTGATCAGGTATCAGAACATATATGAACTCCCGGCTCTAACCACCGGTCACTAAGGCAACAGCCTCTTAAAGTGGCGCATGCGTAAAAGCACAAACCCAATACACTACAGTATCCATGTGACAAACTGCTGTTAGAGAATTTTGGGATATTTCTTTTGAATGTTGAGCTATTAAAGGAATGTACCGGAGTGAATTCAAGTATATAGCCCTGTTGAAAGAGCTTGCTAAAGTTAGTGAGTGGCACGGTATGTTTGATGTGGATTTGTGCACTATCAGGGAAAAGTTCACCTCTGATTTTTTTTTTAATATGATATAGGGAAGATAAGGGGGCTACAATTTTTGGTGTACTTTATATTAAGGTCAAAGTAAAGGTCAAAAGGTCATGACATTTTAGCTTACTCTTACATCAAATCTGAGGATCCAGATTTGGAATCCTTGGACAATTCCCAACCCAGAAATACCATTGTTTTGATGATAGACCCTCTGGTTACTGAGATATGGGGGTTCAAATATCAGACGCCGACCCGTTTTGGCATTTTTGGCAAAATTGGGCAGGCCGTAACTTCACAACCGTTGGTCCAATGGGGCTAATATTTGGTAATTTGTCTTTGCCAGCCTAGATGACACCTATAGACCAAATTTCAGCAAAATCTGAGCTGGTGGGGTGTAAGCCATTGGGCGATTTGACATGGAATGACCCATTTTCACTCTACTGAATGGCGGCCATCTTGAATTTCAATGTCAAAACTAGGTTTGATGATTAAAATGATGTCAGATTTGGAATTCTCATGGTTGACTTGTATGAAAAAGTGCCTTCATACATGATTCTAGGTCATCCAGATTAAAAGTTATTTTTTAAAGATGGCGCCAGGCGCCATTTTGAATTTGGCTCTCCGGGATTTTTGGGAGGGACATGGGGGCTAAATCTTTTCTAAAGGGTCCATAGAGGTCAAATCAATCATCAAAACATTGTTGCCAGAGGATGGTCACAGAACCTCACATTACGACTGGACTATGTGTTGCTGTGAGTCTAAACTTAACCAATACGTAAATATTTTTACATTTTTTAATTAAAATAAGTATTTATATATGAATTTGTCAAGGTAGTGCCTAAAACTGTCATATGGTGTGACATTAAAACAATTTGATATAAAATAAAAATTAGATATTTTTTTCTTCTTTAATTTACGTCAATGTACTTATTAATCATGTTTACTTTGATATGCAACATTTGCTTGTGAATATTTAGGATAAAAACTTAACATTTGACAAGTTATTATGTCAAGGAGGAGAATGGTCTGAACTCTAACCAGATATTTTAGCGTATTTCTGACATTCTTTGTCAAAAGTTGCTCAAAATTTTTGAGATTTTTGCAGATGTCATTTCCTTTCTACACTATTGATTTTGTCATGATTTGTCAGTTAGAAAGTATTGTTTTATGACGTTTTCTATGATTATTTGACGTCACACCAAATGACATAGTGTCACGCCATATGATGAAATGCACCAAATCACAATGTATCAGCGCAAAAAAAAGGTATTTCATGAAAATAAAATCATTAACAATGAATTTTGAAGTCCACTGATAAGAACTTTAGGGATAACATCTATTTTTTAACTGCATATTACATGTGAAACATGGTGACATGGGGGAAAAATGAGAAAGGGAAATATAAATTGTTCAGATCCTATTTTGCTAAATTCTTATCACAGATTTAATATATTTCATATATGATTTTTAAATTGAATTCGTGTTTTTACATATATTTTCAATATAAAAATGCAGTTTGGTCATAGAGTGTGACAGAAATGTCATATAGTGTGACTGTACATTTTCAATGTCCCAATGTAATAACAATGTCACTCCATATGATATATTGTCACTCCATATGACATTTTGACAGTTTATCTAATTTATTAGACAACTAAATACAGCTAGATATTATTTAGCATGCAACTGACCACATGGCAGCAATGCTTTCTAAGAATTCATAAAGAAGATTTGTGAAAAATAACAATTTTTATTGCAAATGATGTCACACCATAAGACACAAATTGTTGGCCACTATTGATGATGTCGGATATGGAGCTTTTTATATAAAAATCTAAAAGGCAGACCTGACCTCCTGACCATGGCAATCACTCCTGACATGCTATTGTAACTTCCTGATTAAGCAGGGTCCATGTCATGGCAATGATGTCCAAATTAATGCCCGTTGAAAATATAAAATATAGTGTCACACCATATGACGTCCATTGTAGGGACAAAATATATTTGATTAGAACTTAGTTGGACGTTATGCATGGGCATCGAAACTTTCTGTGGTTATAGAAAACATCTACTTATTTTATTTGCCTGGTAAAATTTTAAAGTATTTCTACTTTATATGGATATACATTCTAATTAGGAAAATCACACGCTTAGTGGACAGTCACATATGACATTTTTTATGTTTGGATAGTTGTTATATGTCAAAATTTAAATACAACGCCAACAATATTAGTATGCAGGAAGTTGATCCTATCAGACCAACAACATTTCCATATCAATTCTTAACAATTACCATTTTTTATACGTGTGTGACAAAAGGACAGTCTGAGTTTTGCTATCCGTCATCCACCCATTTATGGGAGGTGAAGGGCCCCCATGTCCTGTTTGCTTGGGGCCCCCTAAGTACATTGCCCTGGACATTGAGCAGGCTTTAGTGTTGTTTGTATCAACTTGTTAGTTGCGCTGAGGCTTTAGTCGTCTTACCTCAGCCGAATGTCTATCACTCGTGGCCAGACTATACATTTTATGTGATAGTCTGGCTTGTCAGTCTAACTTATTGGGCTCTATCATGCATCATTTTGCTTTTGCGAACAGCACAAGCTGTCATTGCTGTTTTCACAGGGTTTCCCGCAGGTCCTTAAAAAGTGTGAAATACAACTTTAATTTTCAAGGCCTCTTTCAAGATCTCTTAAATTTAATGAAATGACTGGAATTTTCTAAAGGGAGGTATTAAATTTAATATTGGACCGAACGATTCTAAAGCTAATAAAATGCCTAATTTTAAAAGTAACCAACGTACCTTTTGGCTACAACGGGAAGTCCATGTAACTAAGTCCATGAGCACAAAGAGCTGTGAACAGAACAAGGATGGAAGACATGCAGCAAGATGATGTGTGTATGGTAAGGAAGATTTTATAATACACTATATCATTTTCCATAGGTGGATAAAATTTTCCATTTGAGAAAGTCTTAAAAGTCTTTAAATTAAATGTGCAGATACCCTGTTTTCAGATGAGTGCATAGTAGGCTACATTTCTTGGCCAAAGACACACATTGTCTAAGACATTGTTTACACAAGCTCAGATAACCATAAAGATGCACATGTATCTCTACGGTTGTATCTCTCTGTTACACTTACCCGAAGGTGAAGACGGAGAATTTCAAGAACTCCGGGCAAGGTGGAGATGTCGGAGAGCTCCGTCTTCAGACATTTGTGTAACCACCCAGTTGGAGCAAACGAGAAGCACCTTTGCGCGTAGTAGTTGTGCACAGTGCATACGGTTCATGGGATGGTTTTGAATAATGTCAGGACTTTTACCAATAAATCGTCTTTTTGGAGTCATTGTTTTGGATCATGTTTTTTTGGCATGTATCTCTCTCACGTTCTGTAAGTATTTAACATGATTAAGTTGAAGTGATGAAGTCTAATGTTGTAAACTGTTACTGTTGGTATTTCTATCAGACAAACTTTGCTGCCAGGCAGCCTACTGAAATTTCAAGTTGTTAGCGAGCTAGCTAACGTAACATTTTACATTTATATTTGAGATTTAATTTATTGACAGCCTGCTGATAATATTACTGAGTTCATTTTAAGTGGAAAGACCAAAAGTAAACATAGTAGCAGATGAAATGCACCTTTACAGTTATTAAAGTAACAAAAATTAATTAAAAAGTTAAGTATGAAACCAAATTACATATGAATGTCATATCACCAACTATAAAATTTAAGGTTTCAGAAATTTCATTTGAAGTTAGCCTATAATCACTTTTAATTTAAAATTAATTGAACATTGAACACATTGAATTGATTTTGATTTCAGATAGGCCTATTACATTTCCCTGCTATTTTCATTTTGAATGAGACTTTATAGTTCAGCCTCAAGTAGGCCTAACTAAAATATTAATGGGGAAACCCTAAAAACCGACTTTAATATATCAAGATTGTCCTAGTCAGTCATAATCACTTTTAGGTGGACCATTACACAAGAACTACATCTGAAAAGACCCTCCATGTCTCAAGTCAAGTAAAGTTCCCTGATTATTATGTCAGAATGAAAAGTTCTATTAATTTCATTCACGTCAGATGATTCGTTATGCTGGAAGCATCTGCATTTCCATCTGAAAGCTCTTGATAGGAGAGTTGCCTCAGAAGACTGGACGTCAGGGTGCGGTGGCTCAGTGGACTAGAGCGTCATACCATTACTCAGGGGATCCGGGTTCGAGTCCGACCCGAGCTCATTTCCCGATCCCACCCCATCTCTCTTTCTCTCACTTGTTTACTGTCCATTTCTATGCTGTTCTATCAGATTAAAGGCAAAAAGCCATAAAAGAAGACTGGACGTCATCAAAAATTCCCGAATATAATTGGACAAACCACTTGTCTGTCATCCAGCAACCACTCACAACAAAACAAATGCGTGACAAGACATGATGCAATGCCATTTCTAATTTCTCAACTATTCCAAACCATAAACGTCAGTAGGCTATCTGTGGCGTAGCCTAATTGTCATCAATTTAAGTCGCAGAATATAGATATCTCTTACATAACTGCTATGGTTGTGTTTTGTATGTTTGCAAAAGATGAGCTGTCAAAAATCCCACCTGGTGGTTCTACGGTCTCCTGATTGATTCGTCTGTGCCTTTTGGTCCTATAATCCCTTTCAACGGGCGCAATCTCGTAGAGCGCATCATCTGACGTGAGTGCGGTTATAGTGTAGGCCTAGTTGTTATTCAGTAAACCAAATAGTTAACTGGCAGCTAAGAGTTACTGAATGAAGCACTTAAACGTTTCAAGTAGCCTAGGCTTTACCTCACTCACGTCAGATCATGCGCTACGTAACTTTCGTACGGCACTTCCGCGCAACGATCTGATGTTGAAGCCCATCAGAGAGATTTCAAGCCATTATTCTCTAACCGGACCAATCAGGGCCGCTGGCTGCTGTAGAGGGTGTGACGTAGCGAAGAAGCAACTGTTTTGAATCCAACCAATCCAACAAACGTAACGAGCGTCTTCGGTTGGTTTCGATGTGGTTGGCTGCAGTATACGTCAATTAAATTGATGGACAAGCCGTTTGCCCAGTTAGATTCAAGGATTTCTGGCTCCTGAAATAATTCGTCTATCGCTGAATATCAGATGAACGCGCGTAGCGCTACATCTGACGTGAGTGAGGTAAGCCTAGGCTATCATCTTGCTCCATTCAGTTACTGTAGCCTAATGTTAGTTGCAGGTTCGCTAAATTTTCTCATTCACAGACAGTGCAGTGACCTCAAACAACAAACAAGTCTACGAATTCTCAAACTTTTTCAGACCAAGGACCACTTTGCCCAAAAAATGTTTTTCAGGGACCACCAACCCTCGGCCCCCTTTCCAAGTCAACCCTCTATCGCTACCTTTTAACCAAAGCAGCAGGCTTGCATATAGCACCTCAATATTAAGATAGCCAATAATATTGTAAATTACAAGCCTGCCTTATAGTATTTAGTTAACCACTCTTCTTTAAACTTCAAATAATGTTAGTGATAAACAGAGACTAAATTCACGTTTTTTTTTTTTTTTTTTAATCCCTTCGTGGACCACTTGAGCTTGGTCGCGGACCACACTTTGAGAACCACTGGTGTAAATCATTCAATATAGCCCAGTTGTGCTAGGTCACAGAGTGTCATCATGTGGCACTAGGCTATGTTGTTTAAAACTCTAATAGAAATTAGGTTTTCTTATTTGAGGCGGTTCTCACCCACCACCACAGTGCAGATCGGCGTATGTGAGAACCTGACTATTGTCACTCAACAATGCATTAACTTTTTCATTGGGAGGTTGAAACGGAATATTTAGATGTATTTCACTGGATGACCACGGGTAGCAGTAATTATTCAGAGTGCTATTCTAATGGAGGAAATGATGGCTGTGACATTTCAATTTCCCACTAGAGTGCACTGTTGGATAACCTTTTCCAATTGCAGCAGTTGGTTTGGTTATGCTTCAATGCAACTAAAGCTTTCAACAACAAAAAATGATTTATTTTCATTTTGGAACGACCAGGTAGACCAGTGTAGAATACAAGTACAAGTCGATGTTGACAAGTAATCCCTAATTTGCTGTTCAAGGATGCATTTATGATACACTGAAACACTGATGTATGATTTACAAAAGTTATCCCATATTTCAAGGCTGCAAAATACATGACCTATGAGGATTATAACATAACACAATTATTGTATCACACTTGATTTGGTGTAACAGCACTGTCTGAGAATGAATGACATGCATTTACTGAATGAATGCAAGTTGCACAATGAGATGCAAAAACGATGTTAAACTACTTTTCCTTTTGTCCACAAAAACACTAAATCGTATGAATAGATATTTATCTAATATGCTGTTCTTGTGAATAGAAAATTTGTTTTGTGGATTTGGTTTGTTTGTGGATGAGAGACTTGCTGTTGGAATCGATGTGTTAGTGGAGTCGGTGGTTCTCTGGTCAGAAATCGATCACAATATGCAGTCATTGTGTAGGCCTATACACTTTATGAAACATTCCAGATCCAGATGAGACATTAAAATTGAGGTCTGTACATAATGCAATGTGAGAAAAAAAGAGATAGAAATGGGTGGGTTGGCAGTTTGCAATCTAACTTTAAAAAACATTTTGATACCAAACCAGTTGCTAACATTGAATGAATGGGGCATTACATAGGAAAATGAAAAGTTTGCTGTATCGAATTTCAGATGTTGGTAATTATCTGATCTGATTGTTTTCTATCCAATTTCAGAAGCATTTTTAATGAGTGTCCAAGAGCCAGAGGTCGTCATATGATTGAGTTGCACTCTAATCGTGCAATTTACTGTAATTGAATGATGCACTTCAATCATCATTCAATCAAAGATCAATTATGTGTATGGTAAAAAAAAAATACATCTTTAGAAAAATAAAATACTTTATACAGAAACATCTTCCCTGGTCCAATTGCATGACCAAACAAAGCATCTGATCCAACCATATAGGTTTCTTTGAGCAGAGAAGAATCACTTACAACTAGCCCAATGGGGCAGATTTTTAAACTGTGTTTTCAGCATCTAAGCATGCTCCAAATATCACCCCAAAAGCTATGTAACATCATCAGACACATTACAACACACCACTGTAGTGTTCATGACTACAAATGTCTGACAAAGTGGTTAAAATAGTGTTTTTATGCAGTGCAATGTTTGGCTGCTTGCATAAACACACAGTTTTAACACTTTTTCAGCCATTTGTAGTCATACACAATACAGTTCTGTGTTGTAAGGTGTCTGTTGATACTTCATAGGTTTTGTGGTTACATTTGGAGTATGTTAAGATGTTACAAATACAGTTCAAAAATCTTGCCCATAGGGCTAGTTGTAAGTGATTATTCACTGTTCAAGGAAACCTATACAGTTGGACCAAAATGTCTTGCATCTTCAGTATTGGCTAATCTCAAGTAGCTTTAGCAATAGAACTCTTCAAAATGACCGAAGTTGCCCTTTAAATGAACGTTTCGTCGGCACTTCCTCTAGTTTACTAGCCTGACATAGCCCGACCATAATACTGCTGTTCATCCGTATTCATGGTCTGGAGGTTCTTTAACTTGACGCGATTATACCTGGGGGGGGGGGGGGGGATTCACTTCTGGTTTGAAACGATTGGACAGCTCGTCTAATCAGCTTCGCTTACTGGCCGGTAGACTCTCCCAGAGGACCGTGCCCAGACCATGATGCGTATGAACATTCATATTATGGGCGGGCTATGTCAGGCTACTAGTTTACCACCCGGGCCTCGTTTTCGTTCAGAACATGGCGGCCAGGTGAAAGAGGTGAATAGCGTACCACATGTCTGCATCTGGAACAAAGTGGCCCTCATCTCACAGACAGAAATTTGGTATGCAAATTGGATAAAATATAGATATAAATGTTAGACTGCACTCCGAACAAAGCCCTGTTATGCTTCAGCCAAATATGTCAGCAAAATTAGGAAAAACAACTTCTGCTCACAGAATGAGAAGATGGCTCTTTATAATGCTGTAGAATGCTCCATTCACTTCAATGGGACTTCCCAACGTTCTACGGTCTGAGACTACGCCCACTGCCCCGATCCGTACCAGACATACGGCACTGAGGCTAAGTATACACAGCAACCTTCCTGGATTTTTTCTTTGGGGGGGGGGGGGGGATGGGGGGGTGTCTATACAGGCATCGGAGCACTAAAAAATCCCTTCCTCATGGCAACGCTTTCACTGAGTGGAACAATGTTATACACAGGCAGCGAAACACAGTTTCAGAAAATGGGCAAAAAGTCGACACAATAATTCGTGAAAGTTCATCGGAAGGATCCATGCTTTTAAAATAAAGTATAAGTTTAAGCAAAATCCTTTTAATCCAAGCCACATCACTCGGCCGCCATATTGGATACGCCTTCGGGCCACTATTTGGGCTTAACAAGACCAGGGGTGGGTTTCCCAGCAGAACTAACGAACTCAGAAATTTACTAACATCTTACTATGTTAGTTCAAGCTAACCACTGAACTTATTCCCACGTTTCCCAAACTGAGATAACTGCAAGTACCTCTGTATCAAGAAGTTGATTAGTAAGGAAGATGTTTAATCCAAACATATTCCGAACTAACTAACTAGCTAACTCTGTTAGCAACTATGCTTTTGGGAGACTGACCCCAGATGGGTTCGTTGTATGAACTTAAAAGTATACTGCGTGAATCCTCATTTAAAGAGATCCTATGCAAGTCCGGTGGCGTCATCCAGTAAGCTAAAAACCAAACAAAGCAGTTAGTAATCGTTTCTGTCAATAATACTCATGTAGAATTGCGTAGATGATGGAGAAAGCCGCAAACAAAATGTATCGACAGTTGAATGTGCTGAGAAGGCACAGATTGCATTGTAATTCAAATAGTAAGCTCCAGCTAAGTCATGTGACCTAGCTTGATGGCTAACCAAAACAAATGGTGGACGCTCCTACTGATCTTGCAAGGGCGATATCTGCCTCTAGGAGGCACGGACAAGTTCGCGAAGGGGCTCATTTTACTCTGAGTTCTAGGCAACGTATACAAAGGTACAATGAATAGGAAAAGTCAAAATTTTACCTAAATGTTGCAAGTGGGGGCTTTAAATCTGAGTTGAACAGTGTCAAAATCTACTGGAGACACGCTAAAACAAAGCTACACCTACAGGACATCTATGTCAACAGATGCCAGTCCAGAGCGAAGAAGATTGTCAGAGACTCAAGTCATCCAAACCATGGCCTGTTTTCTGTGTTAAGGTCTGGGAAACGCTACCAGTGCCTGAAAGCCAGAACTGAGAGAATGAGGAAAAGCTTCTATCCTCATTCTATCCGCATATTGAATGAGAACCATAAGACTTTATAACATCTCTTCTTCTATCTATTTATTCCTAATTTATTTTTATACATAATATATTTCAACACTAGCATAGTCATTGGAGTCAGTAGACAAAGCATTTCACTGCAATTGTACACTGTATAATGGTATGTGACCAATAAAATTTTAATTTGAATAAAAAAAGACATTATTTAAAACGGCAATTTGCTTACTGCGGCTGACAAATCGCCATAGGGCATAAGGCAGGACTTCCAGTTTCTCTACCCCGCCATCTTTGATTACGAACGACCGTAATGCATTTCAGTGGAAGGACTTCTGAAGTGAAGTGTCCCTGGTTTAAGTAAGAACAACGTAACAAAATAGAACTTTATGCGTAATATTGCCATCATTACAAAATAAGTAAGGTAACCTAGATGCAGTAGCCTATAGAAAAAGCAGGGTTGAATGTGACTTCATTTTACAGCCCACTCATCCAATATTAGGGTGTAGTTACAAGTAGTTTTGGGGTATTTAGGTAATTCCACTGTACTTGTTCTTTACTTTTCAGTAGGATAGCCTACCTGGGAGCGTGTCTATGTTCTCACAGCCCAATGTTCCCACATTTGTAGGAGTTTTATTTATTTATTTATTTTTCAAAATTGGGCCCTATAGTCCCACATTTCTACCCCTGCCTGATAGACCCCCTCTGCAAATTTAATAGCTGATACCTGAAAAAAAAATGCATTTTGCTCCATCTTTAAGATAGCCTAGTCATGACCCTCCCCTTGGTCTATTCAATGTGGTTGATGCAAATGAGGTCAATGGCCCGAATCTCAGACGGAGTCGTGGAGAGAGATGAAAATCTAATCTAAATTCAGATAGGCTACATCCCATTTTGCTCCAAGACTGCTCATACGCTCAGTTTAAAAGATATGGGACCATAGGGTTTCCTTTTGAGAAATATCTTAGGCCCTGTCCACAGTAACCCTCAACACTAGTAGTTTTCATAATGTTTTGAATTCCCATTCCCCAGCGTGAATATTAGTTGTGTTAGTGAGAACATTCCAATATGGAAAAAATACATTGCTGTGGGAAAAAGAAGTATTATTTTCAAACAAATATCTCATATACATGTATATGAGAGAGCCTATGTAATGCAGCTGTGGGAACATAGGGCCTAATTTTCCAAATTTTCTGTGAAAAAAAAAAAAATTCCTGTTACATAATTTTTTTTCCTGGTCAGGACCGGGTGAAGAGTCCATATACCAAGTTTGGATGTGATACGTCAAAGCATGGCCGAGATATGAGGTCACTTGCTGTTTGGCGACTTCACTGTAGCACTTGGACTTTCGAACAAACAATGGATAAGTTTGGGACAGCTGAAATGTTAGTTTCACTTTTGACAAAATTCACTCCAGGGGGTGTTCTGGATCACCGATCACCACCCAAATCGAATCAATTCTTCCTTGTCCCAATGCAGACGTGGTCCAAAAAATTCATCCACATCCGTGCAGTACTTTTCGAGTTATGTTGTATACAATCAGACACACACACACACACACACACACACACACACAGACACACACACGCCGGTGAAAAGATAACCACCTTGGTGGAGTTTATAATGATCATCCCCACAAACAGACTGACAAACACAATATCAAGACAATATAGGCTCTCTATTTTGTTGGTTCTTATTTGCAAAATCGCAGCTACCCTGTAATTATTATTTTGGCATTATTACAACATTAGGCTACAGCTTACCTAGGCTCTTTTTAATTAGTCCTCCGATGAAATTAATGTCTACATTTTAGGAGGGTGATGTTGGACAGATTAAGCAGATAACTTTAACATAATGTATGTTATTCCAGCAAACTTCTGTAAAAACTAGATGTACTGCATGGCGGTACAAAATATGACCGCCGCTCAGTTCAGCACATTCTCTGCCCTGTGTGTGTGTGTGTGTGAGACAGTAAGCCTATCATCCCAAACCAGTAAGCTTTCGCTTAATAGCACCATCTACAGGTCGATGGTTGTACAGTCATTACAGTTTTTCTCAATTGGTTTGGCTCATTTCTTGAAACTGAGATTACATTCTCAAAATAACATGGACAAATCTCCAAACTATCCTTCAGTTCAAAACTGAGTTGTATTTCTCATTGCTTTCATCAAATTTTAATTGCATTACTACATGTCTCTATTTTCTTAGTGCATTTTGGAAATGATTACGTTTAAGTACTCTACAGTTACATATTCCAATTGATTACATCTTGTTGATCTAAACTGATTAGTAGATTTTCAGTCTAATGGCTTTTCTCTCCAGAATATGTCAGCATGATTTCATTGTATAAGTCATCAAATGCATTATGGTCTGTTCAATTGTCAAAATTAGTCTAGAGTAGAATACCTTCAATACTATATGAATCTCTTGAAATACTGTATGTAACGGAGGCCAGCTAGCGCGGCTAGCTCGGCGGTAGTGTGTAAATCCTCATCACCCAATTCCATGGGCGCTTCTAACACGCTGAGTTAGAAGCTTAGGCTTTTAGCTCAGTTGGTTAGAGCGGTCCACTCCCACGCCGGGAGTTTGTAGCTTGCGGGGTGGCGGGTTCGAGACCCGTGTGCGGTGCGGACCGCCACCGGCTACATTGGTGCCGTGACCCGGATGGGAGTGAGGATTTGGAGGGTGAGTGTAACGGAGGCCAGCTAGCGCGGCTAGCTCGGCGGTAGTGTGTAAATCCTCATCACCCAATTCCGTGGGCGCTTCTAACACGCTGAGTTAGAAGCTCGGGCTTTTAGCTCAGTTGGTTAGAGCGTTCCACTCCCACGCCGGGAGTTTGTAGCTTGCGGGGTGGCGGGTCCGAGACCCGTGTGCGGTGCGGACCGCCACCGGCTACATACCCTCAATAAAATTTTCCTTTTTTATTTTGGTTGTCAATATATACATTTTTCTTTTATTTTGGTGTATCAAAATAGTTTTATCGTGAGAATAGTGCTTTTCACAATTGCTATAACACATTTCTCTAAACTTTACATCATTTTCTTCAAACAGTGTTGATGAAGGACAGGCTAAGAGTCATGTTGGAAATGAGGGGTATTTCAATGGTCCTCTGCCACATGAGAACACATCTAAACATTTTCACTTGTAGTGCTCACACAATGCAAAAGAGATGATGCGTTTTGGGGGCACTGACTATTTGAATGAGAAAGAAACTTCATTTTGGCACATGGGTGAACTGTTTTGGGAGAGATATGAGTTTTTGCTGGTGATTCATGGTGTTTTGCTGAACCATCCAATTTAGTTTAGCAAAAAGCATGAAGAGTGTGGAGAACGTCCAGTCTGTTTCGAGAAATGTGCTTGGCAGTTGAGAAGGATCTTTGCAGTTTGGGTGCCAATGACTTTTTACATGAGAAAGGAATTAAGTCGGAAGCATGGGTGAACAGTTATGGGAGAGATATGTAATTTTGCAGGTTAACTATGGTGCAGAATCGTAAGACTGTTATACCAAATGAACAGAGTTTTGAGAATGTAATTTCTGTTTCAAGAAATGAGCCAAACCTATTGAGAAAAACTGAAAATGTACGTATAAATTCATTTGTTTTATAGCCCCCCATGGATGAAATTCCACAAAACTTGGCATATTCCCACAGGATGTCAGGTTCATCATACACATTAAATTTGGTGCAATTCATAACATCTGATCTAAAGATAGGGACAATTAAAGCCGTATAATATTGCATTTTAATTTTTTACCATGGGGGTGCAAATCACAAATGACTGGTTATAAGCTAAGTTGATGTGGGCTCTTGAGACCAACATTCCATAAACATTTCATCATCCTCAATGTCACGGGTCAGGTAGTTTTTTAGGAAAAATGCATTTTTTTGGGTTGTTGTATCTGTAAGACATTGAAACTACTTTCACCCCTGCTAGCGATGCAAGAAAATGGATTGTGTCACATTTCTTCAACACAATCCTGGCAACTCTCTATGAGGCCCGTCATGTAACTGCTTACCAACAGGAAAGAAACACAATATTGTTTTTTTGTCACCCTGGTGTATGTAGTGCATGTAGACTTGACGTAGCGGCCCTCTGAGGAAAATCCAATGTTCATGTGGCCCTCAATACAAATGAGTTGGACACACCTGACATAGAGTGTTATAAGTGTACACCAATGGTGTCCGGCCAGTCAAATTCCCTATGGCTTGCTAGTAGATGTACAGGCTGAGCAAACTAAAATAAATTTATTATTAGGCTTATCTTATACAATAAAATCATGTTAGTTTCATTAGTGCTTACTATATGTGTGAATGAGATCATCTCAGGACACTTGGGATTCATTCTTCTGCCCTGACCAGGACATACAAAGGCCCTGATCTTCTCATATTACTGTTTTGGTTATCCCTGCAATCATCAGGTGCCGGGAATGCAACCTTGATGCAACAGTAACACCTGTCTGACTGGTAAATTATGGCCCACCCCATTCCCACATCCTTTGAATTAGGCTATTCCTCTTAATCTTTTGCTCATATACCTGCTTCTCTCCCAAAAAGGTAAGACAGCTTAACCTGTTTGGAGTCATCTTATTTAAATTGTATTATCAATGAAGCTTGTGATATCATTTTTTTTTTTTAATCCAGTGTTAACAGTCTTCATTAATTTTAGAGGAGAATTACCACTCAGTGGTTCCCAAACTTTTTTTCTGTGAACCTCTTTCCACATCTCTGTAGTTGGCACATTACAGACACAGTCAGACACATAAAGGGGCAACATATTCACACAAGAGTTTAATGTCGCTGCTAGAGAGTATGTATTCAGAACTCAAAAATGTGTTTCATTACAGTTACAGTTATTATAGGCTACATGACAATCGGAAAATTGATGTATCACATTTACATTTATGGCCTGGGTTTAGTTACACATATTCTTCTAAGTGTGGAGCCCTAGCACAATGCTTATTTATCTCACAATGCTTATTTATATTTATTTTTTTTTCTTCTTCTTCATTTTAATTACTATGACACTTTTTTGCTGTTGGCTGTGACTTTAGAGAACATTCCTATAAGATAATAATTTGCAGGCTTAAGAACTTCAGCTAGGTTTATGTATATATATTTTTTGTTTGTTTATTTTCATGCACTGGACCTGCACTTGTTGAATGCAGGTCAGAAGCGCAAGTGTTTGACAAAATTGATGACTTTACATTGTATTTGTATGCATTTAAACACTCAGATATCTCAAAAAATCTCGGCCAGCAAAAAATGGAAAAAAAAAAGTTTTTCCTCTGTCCGTGCAGTTTGTGCACGTCTCACAGCGAAGACATTATACTGTTAATAGATAATTGTTTTCTAGAAATAAACAGGTCCAAGCTTGTATGCCTATTTAATTTATCTATGTAAAATGTAGTGCCTTCGATTGCTATTATTTGGACGGACCTCTATAATCACAGTGCATTTCCATTTGATTTTGAATCAAGTAATTAAGTTTTGCCGTTATAGAGTGTTGTAGACATAGTCCTACTGTATAATTCTGTGGTTGTAGAGGCCACCAAAACTCAAAAAAAAAAAAAAAAAAATATATATGGGCAATTCCACGAAAAAGTAAACCTCACCTTAAAACTTTAAGTCTCACCTACATGGACATACAAATTCTTTCAGAAAACTTCCAATACAAAAAAGTATTGTCTCGATGTAAATATTCAACTGAGCAAGTTTCGAAAGGATATCTGTTTGTTAAAATTTTTACCCTATTCAGCTATAATGTAAGTCTATGGAGGGGCTTATAATGGGCATAAGTGGGTGATAACACACACAAAGCTGCAATACTTACTATCAGTTATTTTTCATTGTTATATTTCTATTTATCTTGTTACAGGTTAAAATCCACTGTTCACAATTGTTTTGTATCGTTTTGGAGGGTTTTTCCAGACGCCACGTCCATAACGTCACATCCATAACGCCATGTCTCCCAATGAAAACCAACTTTTTTTACATTTACATTCGAAATTAAGTCTTTCTCTGTCTTTACTGAGGTGTCCTGTTTGGTATGAATGTAGTAATATTTACATTTCTCTAGAAATTTCACACACTTCACAGCAAAAACTACGCTCTCTCAAAAGTTTGTCCGTTTTTCGTCACGTCCATAACGCAAATTGAAAGGCTCATATTCTTATGATGCAAATCATGATATTTTTTTCTGTTTGCCTGTATTCAGCCATGGAGTTTGCAGAAGAATATGAAAAAAAATTGTGAAATACTGCTAGGTTTGCAGAGGTTATCTGGCCTTTTGTTCATCAATAATGCACGAAAATGTCACATCCATAACGCTGGAATTGCCCATATATACAATCGAGAACGTTTGGATTAATACCCACATTTAGACACAAATCAAAGACACTGTGTAAAAGGTCCTTGACAATGCGTAGTACAGTCTTTGACAACAGCGCAGCAGTGAAAGGAATCATCATAATGGCAGAATTTGGAGGAAATAAACTGTGTGATGCATTGTCGTGCAACAGTACCAGTTTACCATTTATCGGTAGCCTACTTATTAAAAATGTACTAAAATATTAAGGCCTACCTTATATCATAATCATCAGCATCTAGAACAGGACCATCCATTGCCTTATCACATGCACTAGCGACAGGTCGGCACCACAGTTTGGGAATCCTTGCATTATATACAGTAGGCTAATCAAGAAAACATCTGACTTGCTGTACGATAACAATTTTCTTATTAGCACATATATTCGTCATTAACTATCAGCTTATTAACATGACGTAACAGCACACAGGAAGGGGATACCAGCAGCTTGGATTTGGACTTCCTCTCTACCTTCAAAGGCTAAAAGGATTTACCTGGGATAGAGATATTGGAAAGCTGACACACACACATACACACACATGCAGTCAGCACCAGGAGTCCTCCCAAAAGGAAAAGAAACACAAAAACAAGTAAATCAGTTAACTGAACTCTATTCTATATTCCTTCCTTCCTTATCAGACACTAGTAATCATACATTGGCTGTGTACAAAACAAATAACGCCACAAAGGGTAGGACTGAGGGTTCACTGACAGGTGACAGAACAAGGTCATGTAGGCTACGCATCAAGACAACTTAAATATAAAAATACATTCCCCTAACCCTAACTCATGACATGAAAGGATAAAAAGGGAAAAGATTTTTGACAAAAGACAAATGATAAAAAGCAAAAGACAAATAATTTTTAAAGCCATTTGTCCTTCCTCTTGACATGGTGTATCTACACCCAGGAGTCTGAACTCACAGGACAAAAGTTGACTGGGGTCAGCTACAAGTGAGGAAGCTTTCCTAGTTCTAATTTTAAAATGAATAACTAAAAAGTGCTCAGAGAGCGCAGGCCTCCGCCAAGGCAATGTGATCGCAGATGGTGTTCTGGATCACCAATTGCCACCAAAATTGAATTAGGTCTTACTTATCCCAATACACACGTCCGAAAATTTCATCCAAATCCATGCAGGACTTTTCGAGTTATATTGGACACAGACACACAGAAAGACACACACGCCGGCGAAAACATAACCTCCTTGGCAGAGGTAATAATAACTGAAGCACTCTGAGAGCACGGGCCTCCGGTAAAGCCAAGGCAATGTGGCCACAGACACAAAATAAATTCCAGATGGTATTCTGGATCACCGATCGCAACCAAAATCAAATCAATTCTTATTTGTCTCAATACACATGTCTGAAAATTTCATCCAAATCCGTGCAGTACTTTTTGAGTTATGTTGTACACAGACAGACAGACACATGGCAGCAAAAACATAACCTCCTTGGCAGAGGTAGTAAAAATGCACTCAGAGAGTCCAGACTTCCACCAAGGCAATATGGTCACTGACGCCCTCTTCCAGTTCCAGTGTTTACAGATGGACGTGATAAGTTAATAGTGAGGAATCCTTTTAAAAATTCCGGAAACGCTTTAGGTTACAGCCTGTGTTATTGTGTAAATAGTATGTACGAATGACCTAACAAAATACTGTACAATCCTGATTCCAAAAAAGTTGGGACACTGTACAAATTGTGAATGAAAACAGAATGCAATGATATAGAAGTTTCAAATTTCAATGCTTTATTCAGAATACAACAACGATGACATATCAAATGTTTAAACTGAGGAAATTTATCTTTTTAAGGGAAAAATAAGTTGACTTTCAATTTCATGGTATCAACACATCTCAAAAAAGTTGGGACAAGGACATCTGGGGACTTGGGAGACAAGTTGCTGAGGTTTAGTAGTAGGAATGTTGTCTAATACAGGCTTCTAGTTGCTCAACTGTCTTAGATCTTCTTTGTCATATTGTCCTCTTTATGATGCGCCAAATGTTTTCTATGGGTGAAAGATCTATCTATCTACAGTATCTATCTATCTATCTATCTTGCTAAATTATTTTTCGCTCTGGTCCTCTGCCCATCTTCAATTCTGAGAGAAACTGCCAAGCTAACAGGCTCATTTGTTTACCCCATCATGTTGCCAACTGACCAAATAAGTTACAAATTGTTCCTCCAGCTGTTCCTTATCTGTACATTTAACTGTTATTGCTTCCTGTCCCAACTTTTATGGAATGTGTAGCTCTCATGAAATCCAAAATGAGCCAATATTTAGCATGACATTCCAAACTGTCTCACTTTCAACATTTGCTATGTTATCTATATTCTGTTGTGAATAAAATATACGTTTATGAGATTTGTTCCTTTTTTGGATTCTTTTTTATTCACAATTAGCCTGGCAAGCCAAACTATCACAATATGTATAGACAAGGCCCTGTAAACCAACACTATTTGAGGTCAAGGAGGACCAAGACAGCTCCAGATCCTGAGACAATGCACAGTAGGATGTCATTGAATACCCTCAGTAAAGCAGACTCTGTGCTGTGTAAGGCCCTAGAGGCCCCCGAGATGTTGAAGGTGTTCAAATGAGAGGAAAGCTGAATTTGGTATAGGTTTGTCTTTTTTAGAAGTGGCTGAACAGAGGCCTGTTTAAGACAGGAGGGGATAACACCAGTCGCTAGAGAACTGTTGATTATGGCTCAAATCAAAGGACAAATTGATAGGAAAACATCTTTTAGAAGACGGGAGGAAATATTGTCTGTGGGACAGTGAGTTGGCTTCATGTGGGAAACCACCTCAGACAGTTGAGCAGGTGTTACTGGAGAACTGCTGGAAGGTGTGTGGTGAAATGGGGCTTTCATGGGGTCCAGAGGATAATTGAGGGATGTTGGCCCCAATGTTATCAATCTTGTCAGAAAAAAAAAAAACTTGGAGGGAGGGAGGCATACAGAACCTACAGAATAGCATACAGAATTCTAATTTCAGTAGGATATAGTTATAAGCCTTTATGAATATAGTATAAGTATTTATGAATGTATTTATAATGCTCTATGAATACTGGTATGGTATGGGTTAATAGAAAGTTTTACCATATAATTTTCCTTTCTGTAGTCCATAAGAAAAGCTTTTAAAAAATGCTGAGTGTTGTATGATTGAGCAATTTCTGTGATTTGCAACTTTGTTGATTTTTGCTTGTCTGTTCTTTTTATCAGAAAGTAAATATGGACTTCTGTGGCCGCCGATTGACACTGCTAGCTGTCTCTATCATCTCCCTCACACTCTTTGGTGGCTTGCTGGTCCACTTGCCGTCACTGTTGACAATGTACCCAAGGCCTGAAGAACCTGAGGTCAACACAACGCAATCAATCATAACTGTTCTGGTGTGGCACTGGCCGTTCGGAGGCAAAAGCAGTGTGGATGGCAATGTGTGCGGGGAGAGATTTGGCATACCGAAATGCATTTTGGTAGACAAACGGTCCATGTTCTCTCAAGCAGACTTTGTGATTTTTCACAACCGCGAATTGATCCAAGGTCGACAAAGACTGCCCACACACCTGACTCGACCACAGAACCAAGGATGGGTATGGTTCTCATTGGAAAGTCCAGCACATAATGGCAATGTCAAGGCCTTTAATGGATACTTTAACTATACCATGTCTTATCGGCGTGATGCAGATTTTTATACTCCATATGGCAGATTGGTACCCCAGGATTTAGGAACTGGATTAACAGCTGAGGATTTTATCCCAAAGAACAAGTCATATTTAGCTTGTTGGGTTGTGAGCAATTATGCAGCCCACCACAAGAGAACTGCTGTTTACAATAGACTAAAAACAATTATACCAGTGGAGGTGTATGGTGGAGCAGTGAATAAGCGAATTTCTGGTGAATCTCTAATTCCCACAATCTCTCGTTGTTACTTCTACCTGTCTTTTGAGAATTCCATTTTCAAAGACTACATTACAGAGAAGCTTTGGAACAATGCCATAATGGGTGGAGCTGTTCCTGTAGTTTTAGGTCCACCACGGGAACAGTATGAAGCAGTGGCACCAAAAGATTCCTTCATCCATGTGGATGATTTCAGATCATTGGAGGCTCTTGGAGAATTCCTCAAGAAGCTGGCCAAAGACAAGGAACGTTATGCCTCATATTTTAATTGGAGACTAAAGTATACAGTGAAAAGGTTTAATGGTTGGAGCGAGATGTTCTGTACAATATGCCCCAAAGTCAGTAGCTTACAAAGACCTAAGGTTTATAAGGACTTCAATGCTTGGGAATGGAAGTGAATGCAAAGAGCACACGAAACTTCATATTGTACAGCACAGTGGGTATAGGTATTGCTTGGGTTCCTCAGATTTTTTTTTGTCTGTTTTGTTTTTTTGTGAGTTTGTACAAAAATATTCAAAGCATATCAGTAAAAATACATCCTTTAGCGACGGTACTATACATATTCAAAGCATATCAGAACATATTCAAAGCATAATCAAAGCATACAGTATCAGTACAAATACATCCTTTAGTGACTGTACATTTTTTACTTCTTTTTAATTTGATGAAATCACATTATTTCCTTTCCAAAATGTTATTGAATGGTGATGGGGATCTATGATTTTGGTCTTACATGCTATCTGAACAAATTAAACATAGGCCTATTTCATTTTCATCACCCAACATTTCGGTTGGTTTGTTAAAGTTTGTTAAGTCGGTGGTGTTCAAATTATAATAAAAAATGAATGGGTGAGACTGCATAAATGTACAAATATCCTTTTCAGGCACATACAGTCATACCTACTACAGAGTTTTTTAAATCTTTACGCTGGTTTTTCATGCAAGCTGTGCCCGCTTCTAGTTGGCGTGTTGATTTGTGGAACGAGACTGAACTAGCAAACTAACTGGCTATCGAGGTACTTGCTTACAGTAATATTACAACATTGATTTCTTGAAATGAAGCTCACGATTAAATGTTTACCATTACAGCAACAACAATAACCTCATACGAAGCCCTTAAAGTTCATCTGTATTTAACAAGTTATGCTCAAACAGCTCCACAGTCATCAAATTTTTCAACCGTGAGAACAAGTGAAAACAAGCAATCTGATTGGCTACCGCCTGCGATACCGCTCCTTCATTTGCATAATATTCAACACTGCTCAACTTTTGCCACTGGCTCCTCTCATCTCGCTACTCTACGTCACATTTGACCGTTACTAATTGGAATGCATTGAACACAGATCACCGCTACGCTCCACTTGTATGCAATGCTTTAAATCCAAACGCAATGCTCTAGGTTTTCTTCAGGCATCGCTTCAGGCATAGCTTAGCACAACGTTCTATCTGGACAGTGTCATTGGCATGACCGTTTTTATTTATGGGAGGTGAAGGGCCCCCATTTCCTGTTTGCTTGGGGCCCCCTAAATACCTTGAAACGGCCCTGGTCATTGGGCAGGCTTTAGTGTTGTTTGTATCGGCTTGTTAGTTGCGCTGAGGCTTTAGCCGTCTTACCTTAGCCGAATGTCTATCACTCGTGGCCAGACTATACATTTTATGTGATAGTCTGGCTTATCAGACTAACTTATTGGGCTCTATCATGCATCATTTTGCTTTTGCGAACAGCACAAGCTGTCATTGCTATTTTCACAGGGTTTCCCACAGGTCCTTAAATGGTGTGAAATACAACTTTCATTTTCAAGGCCTAAAGATCTCTTAAATTTAATGAAATGACTGGAATTTTCTAAAGGGAGGCATTAAATATAAATATCATCTTGCTCCATTCAGTTACTGTAGCCAAATGTTAGTTGCAGGTTCGCTAAATTTTCTCATTCACAGACAGCGCAGTGACCTCAAACAACAAACAAGTCTACGAATTGAATCACAATGAATTTCTCCTTAAAGATCAGTGTAAATCAGGGGTTCTCAAACTTTTTCAGACCAAGGATCACTTTGCCCAAAAAATGTTTTTCAGGGACCACCAACCCTCGGCGCCCTTTCCAAGTCAACCCTATTCGCTACCTTTTAACCAAAGCAGCAGGCTTGCATAGGCATTTATAGCACCTCAATATTAAGATAGCCTATAATATGATAAACTAGATGTACCGCATGCCGGTACAAAATATGACAGCCGCTCAGTTCTGCACATTCTCTGCCCTGTGTGTGTGAGTGTGAGACAGGCCTATCACCCCAAACCAGTAACGCAGCGCGGAGTGGAGTGGAGTGGCCCCCGGGGACCAAACGAAATTTTTCCGTAAAAGTCTACTGGGGCTACATGCCCACCAAGTTTCATGTGCCCCGGTGTTACGGTGTCCCGGGAATCGTTGACCAAAAATTCAGGAAGTAGATGAGGGGAGAAAAAAAAAAAAAAAAAACTTTGACAATCACTATCAACGCTACCCAGCGGCGGTCATAATTACTAGCCTGCCTTAGTATTCAGTA
>JAODXP020003510.1:0-34390 GCA_027497455.2 Sardinella longiceps
TTGATTGTTAAAGGAATATACCGTAGTGAATTCAAGCATAGCCCTGCTGCACGAGCCTTCTAATAACAATATATTTTGCATGAAATGAAAGAATTTTGAACAGCATAGACCTAACGCAAACGCGAAACACGTTATATTGAGTCAATGTAACCTCAGATCTTACTTTCGGTTTCCAACAGTCAGGTCCCATTGATTCAGTGAAAAGTGCCTGTTCGCTTCTGCGTTCGGTCTGTGCTGTACCAAATTATTTTGTTCCACTCGCTAACTAGCGCATTTAGCAAGCTCTTTCAACAGGGCCATGCTTGAATTCACTCGGGTATTTTCCTTTAAACCAAAATCTAAAGCCCAGTGTTGGCCTTTGGCCCAATTCTGAATCCCAGAGGAGTATTGAAGGGAGATGAGAATCAAGTGGAATTGCGTAGGAAGACCAGGCTAAATGCCTGTGAAGGAAAAAGGCTGAAGCTATAGCTAATTAGCCTGTCAAAGCCCGACCATAATACTACTGTTCATCCATATTCATTGTCTGGAGGTTCTTTAACCTGACGCGATTATAGTGGGGGGGCATTCAGTTCTGGTTTGAAACGATAGACAGCTCATCTAATCAGCTTCGCTTATTGGCCGGTAGTCTCTCTGTAAACCCACCCCAGAAGGCCGTCCCCAGACCATATTTACGGATGAACATTCGTATTATGGTTATGGGCGGGCTGTGTCAGGCTAATAGCTAATAGAATGTCCTCCGTCTTCAGGTATGGAAATACATCGGGGAAGAACTCGGCATCCAGGTGACTCACAGAGAACGGGCCCGCTTGCCACACACACTGAAGATTTTACAGAGAAACTTCATATTTTAAAGATATGATAATATATTGGGAGTCATTGCGATACTATTATCTGACTGCAGGGGCCATTCTGACATCTGTTTCCCAAAAGCATAGTTGCTAACTTAGTTGGCAATGGGAAATTGCATTGCAACTATGCTTTTGGGAAACAGATGCCTGGTTGACATCGATGGCGCAGAATGTTGTTTGTTTTGTTTGTGTTTGTGTATGTGTTTGTCCACGCAGATTCTGTGTAATAGGCCTAGAAGGCGTGACACTATGAGAAGCTCCACAAACACTGCACATCCAGCCTGAATCATTTCCTCCAAAAAGATGGACTACACCAACCCGCCAAACTCCCCCTACCTCTGAAGTACTTGCAGTGACCCTCTAAATCCCCCCCCCACCCCCCAGCCACCCATGATATGATGGTACATTGTCATGCATCTCTTTCTTTCATTTGCACAATTTCTTTTGTCACATTACGTGTTCTTCGGTGACAGCAGAATCAAGCAGATTCAATTTGATTTAACTCAATGTTTTGTTGTTCTGTGATTATTTAGATGCTGTCTACAGCTAAGATTGACTTTACAAGAAACTCTACAGAATTGACACCCTGCCAGCTTTACTTCCTCATCTGTGGTCACGACACCAACCCACAGAAAGGGGAAAAAAACGATAAAGAACAAACCACTTCATACGGAATCGGTCACTTTGCACAGACTCTGGTTGCTGACCTAGAACGGCAATTTTCCAGACAAAAAAAAAAAAAAAAAAAACGCATAACACACACACAATACAAAACTGTCCATTTTGACCTGTTTTATTTTTGTGGATGGATTCCCTAGAAATTCATCATTGCATAACATACAGCGTGCTTAGGTTTTTTAAGTTAGCAGTTTTATACACCTTCTCAACAGCATTTCTTAGGTTGTTTCACATATACATATTTACGTATATATAATGTGGTCCACTAACTCAACTCAAAACACAGGTGTGACAAGTTGTAGAGTGAATATAACGCATTATATATAACTATGTATATGTGAAAACACATTGAATGAGAGTGTGTGACTTTTGGCCTGAATTGTATAGGTTACCTTACAGTATATGTCATTACTGTCGTTGATTCTGCTTGTCTGTGATATTCAATATTTATGACACACTGTATTGTGCCTTATTGCAGTGTATTTATTGTGTACTAATTGTGTTATTTAATTATACTGTATCCACTACCCTACATTTCTTATATCCTGTACTGACAAATGATTTGCACTGCCACTGAAAATGACACCCTTTGCACTATTTATGCTACTGGATGCTTGTTTTACTTCCCCTCTCATGTATCTTGCCTTTGTCTGTTGAGGTGCCCATTACTTGGCAAGCTTGACAGGACAGTGCTTGTTTGAGTAGTTGATCATGTGTATGTGCTTCTCGTTATGAATGCTACGGGATGCTAGCATTTCCTTTGAGATTAATAAAGTACTATCTTATCTTATCTCGAACAAACTGACTTGTTTTAAGGCTGTATTAAAGTTTCTGGTGTGTCCTAATAAACAAGGAGCAAAATGTCTGTCTTCATGACAAGAATAGGCCTAATAGATAACTTCAGGACGTTCAGAAGAAGATCAATTTATGAGCGATACAGTAAAATACAGTAACTTTTTGAGACCAGTAGTGTGCAGAGACCTTTTCTGACCGGCATTTGTGTACAATCGGGCTATATTACTGTAGTGATGTGTACATAAACTTTTGTACACATTCATACTACCCCCATAATTCTGAAAGGGGAAGTGAAATATGAGGTCTTATGATATCATCCGATGTGTTCATTAGCCTACCTCCAAAATGGCTAAACCACATTTATTGCAGAGGATGTCAGCAATGTGTCAGTATGTGCAGCTCTTTGGGTGGGTTTACTGTGGACAGGAAATAAAGCCTGCTCAATAGGACCAGCTGTGTGGAATATCAAGGACGTGTGGTCTCACCACATCACTTTTGAATTTTATGATATATGATTGATGATATATGATTTTGCTGATATGTTTGTCGGAGATGACCACTTGCTGTAGCTCCCAGGTGCGTTGAGCTAGGTGTTAGTGGTGACATTGCTATTTTAAACCATAGAAAGGCTCAAAGTGGCCCCACACTTTGCTGATGATGGGTTCATTTCAAATAAGTTATTGAAAACTTAGTGCTTGTACAGACAGCTACCCACCACCTAGCTCGCTGCACCTGGAAGCTAACAAGCGGTCTTCTCTGGCCTGCACGAACGTATCAAAATACTGCTCCCAGGTTCAAACATTTTATGATATTGCAATATACTTTCAGTCCCCATCACACCAGACATGTCCTTTAGCCTACAGGACCTGTTTTGGGCAGAAATTGAGTGATGCATAAACATCACATTTTCTCTGCCCCCACAGACTGTGTGTTGTGGGTGGAAGAGGGCAGGCTGTACAAATGTGGTTTTCTGAAGTGATGACACCAACAAACAGGAAGTTAGTAAAAATAGATTCAAGAGAGTAGTAGGCTACTGTAGTGGGTACGACATCAGCTCTGGTAAACTTTCAGGAAATCTGTTATCAAAGGATGAAGATTATATTCTTTGTTATCATATCCATTCTGTCAGGTAAATTCTCAACACACTACTTTGTATTAGAAGAGATGCATTGAGTGCAATAATTATGGTGGTCTGGATTCATGGTATTGTTCGCCTTGTTAGTACACTGTTGGTTTCCTGCCTGGGTCACACTGATGCTTTTGATATATTTTAGAAACAATGGTCTGTAAAAATAACTTAAAAAAATAAAATAACCACGGTTAATGTGATGGGCTTTGTGTTGGTCACCATCCCAGGGTGAGATAACGTATAACCAATTGGGTGTGAATGTTGCATTGTGCAGACCAGCACTACATGTGCAACTGTGAAGTGATGCTATTTGAACCAGTCAATGTTACATGGTATAAGTGAACATTAGCTTGTAGTGAAAGAATAAATGGATGAATGAATCTATGTATTTTGCATCTGCTGTTTTAGCTAAAGTCAAGACTTTAACTTTGCACGGATATGAAGGAGGCGATGTCATTATGAAGTGTGGCTATGATGTCACATACAAAGGCACCAGGAAGTACCTCTGTAAAGGATCAGGTAGAGAGTGTTCTGAGAATATTATAGTAGAAAATGGGAAAGGCCCTGCACAAGACAAAAGGTTTTCTCTACATGACAACCCATCAGAGGGAAACTTCATGGTGCTGATCACTCAGCTGACTTCAAATGACAGTGGAGTATACACATGTGTGGTGGATCAAGCTACTCTTAAAGAGTACTCTCCTGACATACTCTTGACAGTTCTCACAGGTTTGTTGCAACATTGCTACATTATCAGTAAAATAGAATTAAATGAAACATCATTCAATCAGATGTCATGCTTTTGTGTTCACATGAACATGATTGTACCTGTGAATTCTAATTAGAAGAAAAGACACAAAGGACAACAGAGCAAACATAATTTGGCCTCTAATCGTAATTTACAATTGATGTAGATATAGCAACTGATTATTTTTGTTGACAGGTCAATGGGAGTCTAATGTGATCTCTAGTCCTCCTGCAAAGAGTGCTGAGTTGTGCACATTCCCTGAAAAATACAAAAAAAGACTTAAATACTCATGCCAGCGTCAGAGGAAACCTAGGCGAAGGCTAGCCTGCAATGATATCAGTATCACATCTTCTGAACCAAAGAAGAGGATCCAGCTGCTTCCCTCTGGCTCTGTGTCTGTGACCCTGGATCATCTGACTGCAGAAGATGCTGGAGATTACTGGTGCGGAGTAAAGGAAGCTGTGGGTGAATCCATCACTCTGATCAACAAGACTCAACTGATGATTGGTAAGTAACAACTTTCAAACGTTGATGCCACATTAAAGTTTTCCTTGTTTGTTTTTAATTTAGTTGTTTTGCCACTAGATGAGGTACATCCCACAACATCTTTCTTAACAACAGCGTCATGGTCCATCACCATCATCATGGTATCATCATCACCTACAACATTGCCAACAAAATCATTCGGTGATTATTATTATTATTGTTGTTGTTGTAGCTGTTGTTATTGTTGTTATTGTTATTATTATTATTATTATTATTGTAGTTGTTATTTTTCATAACATTGGTGTACAACTGGTCATATAGCTTCCCATGAACTGTGTTTACTTTGGCAACTATTTAGAAATGATCATCCTGTTTAATCGCAATTATGAAAATATCTGAATCATGCATAGCTCTGTCCGAATGAATATATGGTGTCTGGATGGTAGGTCAGGATGACAAGTGAATGTCCTCTCTGGAGTGGATTAACCATGTTTTAATAATCATGTGCATTAATTTAACTTCATCCTACAACCATCCTCACTGTCTCTACTGCCACCATCATCATAATCACCATTATCATCTTCAGGCACAGTGTCTTCATCTCCTCCTCTGCCAGGTTCATCACTTCTACACAGTATGTGAATTCTCTGCAACTTCTGCCTTTACGGATGTATCGGAGTATGGACTCTGAGCTGGCCTTTCAGGAGTCCAGCTAGGTAGCCGATTAGCCACGAACAGACGTACCGATGACGAGGATGTACTGCCGTCACTTTCAAAGTTCTCAAGGTCAGAATGTCAGAAGTCCCGATAGTCCTCCAATGAAGTGTGGTGCTTCTTTGAACCTCCTGAATGGTATAAAATAGTTTATTTGCATGCTGTGGCGATGCACATCCAATTCCTCAGTAAGCCTGTTCTATGCTAATTGGCTAACTAGTTGTATTCCTGAAAAGACGGCTCGGATGGAAGTGAACTATGCACGACAAGTCTGTACTCATCATAATGTAATGTATTTTAAGACAGAAATACACCGGCACTCTTTTTTAACACAGTAAGCCATAATTGTAAAGCGATCTCTGGTAACTACTTGCTGCTCATATCTGTGTTCTAATGTACATGTAGTGCTGATTGGGCTTCTCTCTCTGTCTGGAGTGGCTGTGCTGGGACTAGTGGTGTTCATACACTGGAGATTCAAAAGGCAGAGGATACCAAGTGGTGATGACTCCATCTCTCTCTCTCTCTCCACACACACACACAGACACAGAGAAAAATTACAGTGACACAACAAATGTATTTTGTTTTTTCTTCCAGCTGCTGCTCTCCCTCTTGGCCCGATAACGGCAACTCCTCCTGCCACTCGAGAGGCAAAATTACACACACACACACAGCAAAAATTACACACACACACACACTCACACAGATTGATCACAATGACTAATCTGACCATAATTGTTTCTTGCAGGCTCTGGCTGATTATGAGAATGATCCTGCTACGGCACAGTCTGTAAATCCCTCCAACTCCTCAGTATCTCAGTCTGATTACCAAAACCTGAACCTCAACATCCCACAGTCAGACTCTCTCTACCAGAGCCTGAACCCCAACACCATGCAGCAGGTCTACGAGCGCCTAAACACAAGGATTCCACAGTCAGACTCTCTCTACCAGAGCCTGATCCCCAACACCATAGAGCAAAACTCCATCTACCAGAGCCTGAACCCCAACAACATGCAAGAGGACTCTACGAGGTCTACGAGCACCTAAACACAAGTTTACACAGTGAAACTCTCCATCTTCCAAAGCCTGAACCTCAACACCATGGAAGAGGATTCGCCCTACCAGCACCTGAACCCCAACATCATGAAGCAGCACCCAGTTCTATCAGCACATCAATGATGGTGAATCAGTGTATTTGAACACCAACAAAGGTGAGCCCAACACAGCACGCATGAGTGACCATCATCTTCATCACCATCTTAATCATCACCATCTTCATCAGTGTGTGAGGATGTAAGGGAGGAAAATGACAATATCAGCATGTTTGGCATACAAATGTTCACATCACTTACATTAATGGGACTGTGTTTTCCTTGAGGGCTCTGTCACAGATCCATCTATCTACACCTCTCTACCTTTTTTCCAGTTAGTTTTCCTTTTTGTTTTTGTTTTCCTGTCTCTTACAGGCGGGCTTGGTGTGTGAGTCTCGGCTTTGAAACCTTGTAAGACCTGATTGTGGAGGCCCTGGGTCTTATTTCTTTTTTAATGTTTTTTTTTTGTGTCATTAAGCACAACACCTCATGTCTCACATCATACAGTTTTATTTTCAAAAGTTACACTTGTACTGATTTTACTTAATGTACATTGTCAAATTCTTTCATAAATGTGTTTCTTTACATGGAAACTCTGCGTGTGGCCTTTCCTTTCTGATTACATTGCCTGGAGCAGGTAGAATTTATTCTAACGAGTCTAACCATTGATACAATAATACAGATATCATAAAGGTAAGATCAGGCTAAAGAATTATGAATGTATGACCAGACGGAGGCTTGTTGTTAGAACTGAGGGTATGCACTTAAAATAAGACTAAACAAGAAAAGCGCTCAGAGAGTGCAGACCTCCGCCAAGGCAATGTGATCACAGGCACAATTAATTCCAGATCATGTTCTGGATCCCCGATCGCCACCAAAGTCGACTCAGCTCTTGCTTGTCCCAATATACACATTGTCCGAAAATTTCATCCAAATCCGTGGAGTACTTTTCGAGTTATCCTGCTGACAGATAGACAAACAGACAAACCAACGCTACCGAAAGCATAACCTCCTTGGCGGAAGTAATGAAGATTCTATACAATGTACAGCTAAAAATATTCCCTAATCATTGATATTATACAATCCTTTACAAACAGAATAGGTCTACTAGTTCTTATGAGAATGGAGGGTCAGAATCCAGACATGAGCTCAGGGGTTTGCTGCAGAAAGAGCTGAGTCACCTGCAGTGTGTTCATGAATTATAACATTTGTCCAGCAGAGGGTGCTGGAACACATCTGCACCTCATGAATGATGAGCGCACAACCAGACAACTGTTTTCATTTATTACTGTAAAGAGATGCAGTCAGTCATAACATCATTTAGAAATCAACCATAACATAGACCTATTGATACTGTCACTACCCCACCTAGTGTTGTCTTTCAGAAAACCAGAGGCTCTGTATTGGAATCTTGCTGCATTCTTCCCCTTTTTTTATGGAGCTACCCTATACAGCTTGTGTGTGCATAATACTTTACAACAGGGTAAACAGAGAAGACTTGGGGTTGGGATTTATTAGTTGCAAACAACACATATGTGCATGCATCATGACTGCCATGCTTATTATGTGAGTATTTCAAGCATTTGTTGCACACATTGTCACAAGCAAATACGGTGTGTCCACAAGATGCAGTGCTGAAAAAAGTGTGTGTGACCACAAGATGCAATGTTGACAGCAACACTTTATGGATGTGGTATTACTGTGTACTGCCCCAAGTGGATATGTTTATCATCGGAAAAAAAAAATATATATATATATATATATGTGTGTGTGTTTGTGAGGGGTGGGGGCTGTAGTTGATTGCATGAAAAAACAGTGACCACAAGATAGAATGTTGACATCAACACTTTTTGGATGTGGTATTACTGTGTACTGCCCTAAGTGGACGTTCATGATTGAGTGTTTTGACTGCATAAGGGGCCTTCTAGACTGAAGGCGGTGAACAGATATATAGATTTGGCTAACCTGCTAATTCCCTGACTTAGCTAACAGCAAGTAAATTCAGGAGTCAGAGCACATTAAAAAATAGAAGCATTAAAATGTCACCTAGGGAGAATGTGGGCAACATCACAACACATCTGAACAGACTAGTGAGCAAATACATAAATAAAACCAGATATCAGATTTTCTGTGAGTATCATACTGTATGAAGTAACTGTAAGAGGAAGGCTGACTTCTTTCTCATAATTATTAAGACAAATGGCCTGACCACACATTTCTGAGAGAGGAAGTGAGTAAATATAGTCACTGTTAGAGTCAAACCGGTGTGCTGTTGATACGCTAGCAGCACGGCTAAACTACTAGACAAACTATTGAAGCAATCAGCTCTTAATTAAATTTTATTTGTAGAGCGCTCAAATGCAGTGCATTGTCTCGTGGCGCTTCACAGACAGTACAGGAAGCATCCATGAGTAACAGGGGAAAGGAAAAACTCCCTTAGCTTTACTGATAATTCATTTTTAGGAAGAAACCTTTGGCAGATTCGCGCCTCATGGCCTACCTGTCTGGGGCCTAATAAAGTATCTGCACAGTAGTCTGATGCATAGATTGACCATGGTTTACACAGAACATCATGAGCACTGAATGTAGTCTGAGTTACTAGATGGTAGAAAGAAAAGGAAAAAAAGAAAGAATATTCTTTGTGTGACAGTCAATAGGGTAGAAGAGTCAGGGGATGGAGTCAGTAGTTGGTGGCATTAGAGTTAATTGGGTGGGGTCGCCATTTAGGTAGTTGTCATCAGGGGCCGGCAGGACAGATACATCAAGGGGCCTCTGAGTGGAAAGGGAGGATGCTCCTGGTGTGTGGCTCCAGAGAGGTTGGTCGGCATCCATAGTAGGAGTTGGTGGTAGGGAGGCAGGGGGGGACGGGAGGTTCATCACTCAGCCAGTGCGTAGGGGCAGAGGAGGTAAAAGAAACAAAAGGATTAGGCCAATCTTAGGAGGATATCACTTCATGATATAAGTGTGTGGTATTGTATGTCAGAGTGAGAAGAGGGAGAGAAAGAGGGTTGTACAGGAAATGTCAAGTTTGCAGTAAGTGGCAGCACTAGGCTATCACAGCTTGGTCACATGAAACACATAGTCATTTATGATGGAGCTTGTCTGCTGTTGTAAATAATGTCCTTATCATCTGACATATAGTACAATATGTCCTTCTGAAGTGATTAAGTACTGACAGAGGAAATGTCTATTGAGAGTAGCAAACAGAATATTATGGCAGAGGAATTTGTAAAAATAGCCTACTAACAGAGGTGGCGTGACCAGGATGGCAGTGAGGATTTGGAGGGTGAGTGTAACAGAGGCCAGCTAGCTCGGCAAGCTTGGCGGCAGTGCGTGTAAATCCTAATCACCCAATTCCTTGGGCGCTTCTAAAGGCTGACGGGCTTTTAGCTCAGAGGTTAGAGCGTCCCACTCCCATGCCAGGAGTTTGTAGCTCGCAGGCTTGCATATATGATTGATGATATATGATTTTCCTGATATGTTTGTGCAGGTCGGAGATTGTAGCTACCAAGTGCGTTGAGCTAGGTGTTAGTGGCGAAATTGCTATTTTAAACCATAACAAGGCTTAAAGTGGCCCCACACGTTGTTGATGACGAGTTCATTTAGAATAAGTTATTGAAAACTTGTACAGATAGCTACTTACCACCTAGCTCGCTGCACCTTGAAGCTAACAAGCGGTCATCTCTGGCATGCACGAACGTATCAAAATACTGCTCCCAGGTTCAAACTTTTTATGATATTGCAATATACTTTCAGTCCCCATCACACCAGACACCAGACATGTCCTTTAGCCAACAGGACCTGTTTTGGGCAGAAATTAAGTGATGTATAAACATCACATTCTCTCTGCCCCCACAGACTGTGTGTTGTGGGTGGAAGAGGGCAGGTTGTACAAATGTGGTTTTCTGAAGTGATGACAACAAACAGGAAGTTGGTAAAAATAGATTCAAGAGAGTAGTAGGCTACTGTAGTGGGTACGACATCAGCTCTGGTAAACTTTAAGGAAATCTGCTATTAAAGGATGAAGATTCTATTATTTGTTATCATATCCATTCTGTCAGGTAAATTCTCAACACACTACTTTGTATTAGAAGAGATGCATTGAGTGCAATAATTATGGCGGTCTGGATTCATGGTATTGTTCGCCTTGTTGGTACACTGTTGGTTTCCTGCTTGGGTCACACTGATGCTTTTGATATATTTTAGAGACAATGGTCAGTAAAAAAACTTAAAAAAAAAAAAATAACCATGGTTAATGTGATGTACTTTGTGTTGGTCACCATCCCAGGGTGAGATAACGTATAACCACTTGGGTTTGACCGTTACATTGTGCAGACCAGCACTACATGTGCAACTGTGAAGTGATGTTATTTGATCCAGTCAATGTTACATGGTATAAGTGAATATTATTTGTAGTTAAAAGAATGAATGGATGAATGAATCTATGTATTTTGCATATGTTGTTTTAGCTAAAGTCAAGACTTTAACTTTGAACGGATATGAAGGAGGTGATGTCATTATGAAGTGTGGCTATGATGTCACATACAAAGGCAACAGGAAGTACCTCTGTAAAGGAGTAGGTAGAAACTGTTCTGATAATATTATAGTAGATAATGGAGATACTCCTGCACAAGACAAAAGGTTTTCTCTACATGACAACCCATCAGAGGGAAACTTCATGGTGCTGATCACTCAGCTGACTTCAAATGACAGTGGCATATACAAGTGTGTGGTGGATCAAGCTCCTGTTAAGGAGTCGACTGAAATACTCATGACTGTTATCACAGGTTTGTTGCAACATTGCTACATCATCAGCAAAATAGATCATTCAATGAAACATCATTCAATCAGATGTCATGCTTTTGTGTTCACATGAACATGATTGTACCTGTGAATTCTAATTAGCAGTGAAAAGGGATAAAGGACAACAGAGGAAACATAATTTGGCTTCTAATTGTAATTTACAAATGATGTAGATATAGCAAATGATTTGTTTTGTTGACAGGTCAATGGGAGTCTAATGTGATCTCTAGTCCTCCTGCAAAGAGTGTTGGGTTTGTGTGCACATTCCCTGAAAAATACGAAAAAAGACTTAAATACTTATGCCAGCGTCAAAGGAAATCTAGGCGAAGGCTAACCTGCAATGATATCAGTATCACATCTTCTGAAGCAAAGAAGAGGATCCAGGTGCTTCCCTCTGTGTCTGTGACCCTGGAGAATCTGACTGCAGGAGATGCTGGCGATTACTGGTGTGGAGTAAGAGAAGCTGTAGGTGAATCCATCACTCTGATAAAAAAGATTCAACTGACGATTGGTAAGTAACAACTTTCAAATGATGATGCTACATTTAAGTTTTTCTTGTTTGTTTGTTTATATTTACAATTTTTTACAACTTGTCCACTGAGTATGTGCCACTGTCCTGTAATGATAGTTAAAGCCAACACATTCTCTGTTCTGGCTGGCTGTATGGCATTTTCCCCATGATATACATGCAGTAGATCTCAAAACATCAGCATTCTCTTGTCTGGCTGTCTGTAGCAAATTAGATTTTGTTTTTTTCTAATGTGTATACTGTATGTAGATACGTCTTCCTCAACAACAGCTTCATGGTCCAAACCATCACCATCCTCAACACCATCATTATCATCATCACCACCAACAACATTGCAGACAGATTCAAGTGGTGGTTATTATTATTACTATTATTGCTATTATTGTTATAGTAGTAGTATAATGATATATAGCATCATTCCCAAAATCCTTGAGTTTTAATGACTGATTTGCTTAATTATTTTCAAAATGTTCACCTTCAGATCCCAAAGCATCCTCAACAAGACCTTCATGGTCTATGACATCAGTAGCAGCAGCAGCAGCAGCAGAAGGAACACCATCTACAACCACAACAATTCCATCCACAACACCGTTGCCTCCAACCACACAGACATCTTCATCTCTCCTACATGCTGTTGTGGTTGTCTCTGTTTCCTTGCTCCTGTTGGGGTTCCTGATACTGATCATCCTCATCATCTACAAGTGCAGCAGACAGAGGACAAGTCTAGGTTTCTGTCTTTTTTTCTCACACACACACACACACACACACACACTCAAGCACAAACATGCTATTGCATTGTGTATGATTGCACTGTGCTGTTTTCTACAGGACTTTCCCATCCATCTGACGACCCATCAAACATCGACAGAAACACAGAGGTATCTGATCTTAATATAATCTTAATATAATAGTAAGTACAATGATGGCAACTAAATTTCTCTCTCTCTGTGTGTATCTCTCTCTCTCTCTCTCTCTCTCTCTTCCTCTCACTCCTTCCCCTTCCTCATCAGATTCCTCTGAAAGACCATGTATATGAAGAGCTCAAGGACACCAGCCAAGCTCAGCCCAATTCTGTTTATGTCATGGCTCAGTTTCCAAGATATCTTCCTGATGACCCAACCTATTCAACCGCTTACGTGGCCAACAACCCAAGAAACATGATGCCACCTCAACTATTCTCATCCTCTTGTGTGTAGTCTTATCACACCAGACTTCTCCTTTAATCTATTATTTTTATCATTTAAAGGAATTATCCGGAATGACCTTAGGGCCGTTTCATAGTCTTATCAGACCGGACCTCTCCTTTAACCTATTATTTTCTTATCTTAAATCTACTTTACTCATACCATAGTTTTCTCATCAAAGTATGTGTGATGTTCAGTCTTACTCTTATATTGTTAGCCATGCTCAGATATGCTATATATTCTTCACCACCTCCATGGTCTGTCTGGAGTTGAGTGGTAAGATTGCTGCCGTCACTCCACTCTGTTAGTGGCTGTATGTTATGAAGGCTTTCTGATTAGGCAATGAGTAGGCACCACTGTTTCATCATCATAATTCATTGCAGAGTAAATGGAGGCTCTCTCCACTCCACCTACTGTATGTGGTCTACTTGCTAATTTAATGTAGAACTGTCAAGCATTTGTAAATAATAAAATATCACTGATGTCAATTCCATAAACATTCATTACATGAAGTATTACTGGTGTCATGTCGAGAAGGGACATGTAATCAATCAATCAATTCTTCATTTCAGACTCAAAATATCCTACAGAATTACAAAATAAATAGATAGAAACACACAAACAAAAATTTGTTTTCGAGGTTCATAAGAATGTATCGCTGGGTTGTCATACTAATTTTTATCGAGGGCCACATGAGGAATGGGATTTTCCGTAGAGGGCCGACCTGCCAAATATCCATGCCCAACCACAAACATGGGTGAAAAAAATGCACATTTCCTCATGTTTCTGACCATCACTAACACGATCTTAATGTGCCACCACTTAAATTTGTATTCCTTTCCTGTTGGTAAGCAGATCCTAAGATGCACCTCATCGGCAGTTGCCAGGATTGTGTTGCAGAAAGTGCATCGTTAGAACTGTTTTTAAACAGGCAACATACTCCTACAATTCATTCAAGCTTTTTAGGCGTTTTTCTTTGTATGGACAAGTCAGAGACATTGGAATTTTGGCCACTTGGTCAGCAAGTGATAACAACACATAAATATCAGATTCTCTCTGTCACCACAGACTGTGTGTTGTGGGCGGAAAAGGGCAGGCTGTTCAAATGTGGTTTTCTGAAGTGATGACACCAACAAACAGGAAGTGTGTAAAATTCAAGAGAGTTGTACCGTGTTAGTGTTATGTCCCAAGGCATGTGTGTATCTTTATATTAGTACTGCTGAACTGTAGTGACTGCTGCTGTTGTAATGACTGCTGGTCAACATTATCTCTGGAAAACTACTAGGAGAAAAAATTGAGAAAATCAGCTCTTTAGGATGAGGAATCTGTTCTTTTTCATCTTGTTCACTCTATCAGGTAAATTGTCAATACACTTTTTTTTGTATTGGAAGAGATTTAAGGACTGCAATAATTATTGTGGTTTGGAATCATGGTAATCTTGGTCTTGTTTGTACTCTTGTGTCACACTGATGCTTCAACAGATTTGAGAAAAAAATGGTTAGAAAAATAAGGGTTAGAGTTAACTTTAAAGTTAACAGTGTGTACTCTGCATAGATTTACGAAGCACAAATCCTTCAGGTTTGGTTTGGTGTTCTCTCTGCACGTATACTCTACGGTTCACAGTATTTGTGCACACCTGCATAGCATCACGTGCTGTGTGTCTGTGTTTTTTTTATTTGGTGTAAGTGTGTGTCATGATTAATTCATAAGATAAATTTGACACATTAGATTTTAAGCCATTTTCCATAAAAGCTTGATATGCTTTGACTTGATCACCTTTCACCGGGTGAGACAACATGTTTACAAAGCCACTTGGGCGTCATGGTTACATCATACTGACCAGCACTACTGCATGCAACTGTGAATTGATGTTATCTGATCCAGTTAAAGAGGCATCAGGCAGGACTGTGGTTTTCTACCTCCGGAGCTCCACCTGCTGTCGCCGAAATTAGAAAATACATTTTACATTCTCAACAATCGATATGATGTAAATTTATTTGCAAACCAAAGAGTACGAACCAGAGATGATAATTTTCGTGCGTAACGTTGTCTGACAAGCCGGTAATAAATGTGATTTTGGTTATATCTACTTTTAGTTTCTATTTCGTGGACCCGACACTAGCCATTCTGCAAGCGGGATTACCGTGAAACAAATCCTAGACTCTGACGAGAGAGCCATCAGTCACCCCGTAATGAACCATTTAGTCATCGAAGTGACTTCTAGGCTGGTAAATTAACGGTTAAACGTTGCCTGGTGTCCCTTCACAGTGAGCATTACTTGTAAACTGAATTAATCTTTGCATTTTTCTTCAATTGCTTTAGTTAAAGTCCAGGCTCTTACCTTGCATGGATGTGAAGGAGGAGATGTCATCATAAAATGTGTCTATGACGTGAAGTACAGAAACAACAGGAAGTATCTCTGTAAAAGATCAGGGAAAGTCTGTTCTGATAATATTATAGTAGATAATAGCGATAGTTCGGCACAAGACAAAAGGTTTTCTCTACATGACAGACCAGGAAAGGGAAACTTCATGGTCCTGATTACTCAGCTGACCTCTAAGGACGGTGGATATTACAAGTGTGTGGTGGATAGAGCCCCTGTTGTGGAGTCGACTGACATACTCTTGAAAGTTTTCACAGGTACGCATCAAGTTTCTGCATTATTAAAGGTGTAATCCAGTGTATATCAATCCATAGCCCTGTTGTTCAAGTGCTGTTGGTAGGAAAAAGAAGCAGAACGTGATAACTGAATGTGAATGAGGCATAAGAACATACTTTCAGTTTCATTTCATTAGGCCCCATTCAGTGAGCATTAGTATGCAGCATCAAATTTTCTTGTTCTTTATCTTTAAGACAGTATTGAGGTACCTGGAACAACAGGGCTATTGACTGATTCACTCCGGATTTCTTCTATAAGGTGGCTTCAGACAAAAGATCTATGACAAGACTGGCTTCAGTCTTCTAAAAACAGCAATGTTCTAAAACTTCAAAACTGCGATTTGACTTGTTGAATCTTTTCCGATGGCTTGGAACTGCTTGTAATGGCATGCACCAATTGATTTACACTGCAGCAACTCCTCTCCAAAATCATCTTGTTTCTTATCTGAATTGGCCTTTGGTCAGTCAAATGTGTGTGGTTGAAACATTGTCATACAATCAGATACAGCCATTTAGTGGGTGAAGACATGTTTCTCAGCGAGTACGTCTTGCTATGAGACATAGTTGAACTCAGACATTGGTGTCTATCCAATCACAGCACTCTTGGTTGTATTCAGATATTGTAGTGTTTAGCCAATCACAACGTTCTATCTGCATATGGAGTCATTGGGCAGGTTTAGCGATGTTTGAATTGGCTTGTTTGTTGCTCTGATTGGTTGTTGCCGCCCTGCCCAAGGGTCTATCAGTAGTGGTCAGACTACGTTTTATGTTATAGTCTGGCTTGTCAAGCTAATAAAGGACTTCAGAGGAAACATATTTTGGCCTGTAATTGTAATTTGCAATAGCTACACTGGTTCCTTTTACTCACAGGTCAATGGGAGTCTACTGTGATCTCTAGTCTTCCTAGGGAGAGCGTTGAGTTGTGCACGTTCTCTGAACAATACGAAGGCAGACTTAAATACTTATGCCAGCGTCAGAAGAGACGAAGGCTAGCCTGCCTCGATATCACATCTGCTGGTCCAAAGAAACGGATCCATTTGCTTCCCTCTGGCTCTGTGTCTGTGACCCTGGATCATCTGAATGCAAAAGATGCTGGTGATTACTGGTGTGGAGTAAAGGAAACTGCAGGGGAATCCATCACTCTGATAAACAGGACTCACCTTACGATTGGTAAGTAGCAACTTTCATATGATTGTTTGGTTACACTTTATTTGAAGTTACCGTTATAGGACTAACATGACACTGTCATTAACTATGACATGACGTTGTGTTAGGTTTAGGGTTAGGGTATGTCAGAAGTCATGACAGGTGTATAAAGTTTATGACAGTTTCATGATATCGTCATGTCATAGTTAATGACAGCGTCATGTTAGTCTTATGACGGTCCCTTCAAATAAAGTGTTACTGATTGTTTTTGCAATTGTCCATTGAGTATGTGCCACTGTCCTGTCATGGTAGTTAAAGCCCCCACTTGCAGGATTTATGTAGAATGTTGAGATTTCCTGACAGAATTTGTAGTAAAATGTGCCCATTGGCGAGCTCCTCTGTGTCTCCTAATTGTAGATATTGCACTTGCAATATCAGTGGGAGTGTCCAGCCGTGTTTGTTTTGGATAGCAGGCAGGGTACATCACATCACACACTCTCAGCCCATTGAACCGTAGATACATTTTGATAGCACCTTGTGCCATCAACTGCAATTACGTAGAGGATCATGGGCAGAAACACTTTATAACTGCGCTGTTTGGATCTTAGCCAATGAATGGCACAACCAAACTTGCCTAGGGCCTCTTAAAATACACAGCATTATCTTGTCTGGCTGACTATCAAATGATATATTTTTTTTTTTTCTGATGCACATACATGTAGATGAAGTAGATCCCGAAGCATCCTCAATAACAGCTTCATGGTCCAAACCATCACCACCATCCTCGACATCATCATTATCATCACCACCAAAAGCATTTTCAACGATATCATCAGGTGGTGGTCAATATTATTGTTTGCAATAACATTGCCATTAAATTTGTCATATATTTCCCCATGGATTGTGTTTACTATAATCAGGGGTTAAAGTGTGTGTGTGTGTGTGTGGGGGGGGGGGGGGGGGGGGGCGGACGTGGGGGGACGCAGTTTCTTTGTTTGTGCCGATATAAATAAGAGAGTTCCCCCTCCTCCCAAATCACACTTTAACCACTGACTATAATGACTATTCACCAGTTACCAACCTGTTTAATCGCAATTATGGAAAGTATCTGAACCATGCACAACTGTATCATAGTGAACATGGTGTCTGTATGGTAGTTCAGGATGGCAAGTAAATAATCAGTGTGAATTTGACATCTTCTGGCATGGATTAACCATGTCCTAATAATCATGTGCCTTAATTTAACTTCATCCCACAACATCATCATCATCATCATCACTGTCTCTCCTGCCACCATCATCACAATCACATCACCATCATCATCTTCAGACACAGTGTCTTCATCTCCTCCGCCACCAGGCTCATCACTTCTACCCAGTATGTGTGAATTCGCTGCAACCACTAGCCACATAGCCTGCCCATTATACGAATGTTCATCCGTATCCATGGTTTGGGGACGGTCTTCATGGGCGGGTGTACATTGGTAGAGAGACTCCTGGCCAATAAGCGAAGCTGATTAGACGAGCTGTCCAATCGTTTCAAACCATAAGTGAATGCCCTTCCCCCGCAGTATAATCGCGTCAGGTTAAAGAACCTCCAGACCATGAATACGGATGAACAGCAGTATTATGGTCGGGCTATGTCAGGCTAGCAACCTCTGCCTTAAAACATAATAAGCCAGATTTGTAAAACAATCTCCGGTAACTACTTGCTGCTGATATCTGTGTTCTAATGTAGTGCTGATTGGGCTTCTCTCTCTGTCTGGGGCGGCTGTGCTGGGACTAGTGGTGTACATACATTGGAGATTCAAAAGGAAGAGGATAACAGGTGATGATGACTACTCTACTTCTCTATACGCTTCTCTAGTACAGACACACACACACACACGCACGCACACACAAAAATACTAAATGTGATTTTTATTTCAGCTGCTGCTGTTCCTCTTGTCCCGCTTCTCTAGCACATGCGAACGCACAGACACACAGAAAAATGAACATGACAAAACTGCTTTATTTTCAGCTGCTGCTGTCCCTGACCAGATAGCCTCAGCTCCTCCTGCCAATCAAGAGGTGAATGATTCTCTCTATTCAGCACAGGGTGTCTGCAGGTTTTAACAAGTGCAATTTTAGACCTTTTAAGACCTTTTTTAGACCATCATGGGTTAAATTTAAGACCTTCACGAAGTATTAAAAAAATAAATAACGAAGCCAGATTGCGGTCAATTGACATTTATTGTCAATGAAACAAACATATATACTAGGGCTGGGTATCGATTCAAATATCCTGAATCGATTAAATTTCGATCCACAGGGTCACGATCAGATATTGAATTCAATTCAATATCAATTCTAGATCCATTTTAGTTTCTAAACCAGGCCATTAAATGAGGTGGAACACCATTTCATAACCAGCATGTTTACATCATTGATGCTCAACCTTTCATACATGGCAGTAACGTTAATGTGGCATAACCTGTCCCACCTGTATTAAAAGTGATGTGACCCTTTTAAGACGTTGCCCCTTTAAGAATCTACCGGTGGCCCTTTTAAGAATCTACAGTATGGGTGCAGGCGATATTTTTTGCTGGGTAGGGGCAGCGTAGGTGAAGAAGCTAGATGCTGCGACTAAAATAAAATATCATACGGCAGTGAACGTGCTAAAATTAGGACATTTTAATAGTTAAGCGCTGCGTGAAAAGGCTGAAAGGCGTCTTTCGCTGTCAGGTGGAAGGCGTTAGGACAGTCTGGAAATGTAACAGAATGGCAACATGCCATCTCCTACACGTGAAGGAGGATTTATTTTTTAGTGAGATTGCTGTGGAGTTAATTGCATTTCCCAGTGCGGGGAAATCCATGCCTATCGGTGCATAAGTGAACGCTTTAGTTGCATTTCATTCAAATGGAGAACCACTCGGTAAATCCTGAATCGCTTTTCCGCTTTGCTGTCGTCCACCTTAGCCTTAGCCTGCTTCATAACTATTGCCGCCTTGCTCGCACTCAGAGAATCAAAATACTTGCTACTGCATCTTGTGACAACAGTACATTTCCATTTCACATCTGCAGTTTTATTATTACGTTCCACTAACAGCAACATGTCATGTAGAACTACACGGACCATAACTGCCACATAACAGAAAAAGAAAAAAAAAACAGAACGGTGTGGAAAAGGACATAAAACAAACAAACAAAAAAAAAAACATTAATCCGTCGTCGATATTTTGCATTGAAACGAAGGTCTTAAATTACTCAAACTCAATTTTAGACTTAAAGTGCAAAATATCTCTATATTTTAGACTTTTTTAGGCCTAAAATTGAAAATGTGAAATTTTAGACTTTTTTAGACCTTTTAAGACCCCGCGGACACCCTGTCAGCAGCAAGAATACACACAGACACAGATAGATAGACAGACACACACACGCACGCACACACACACACACACACACACACACACACACACACACACAGATTGATCAGAATCACTGGTCTGACAATAAACGTTTCCTTCCAGGCTGTTTATGAGAATGATCCTGCTAAGGCACAGTCTGTAAATCCCTCCAACTCCTCAGTATCTCAGTCTGATTACCAGAACATGAACCCCAAGATCTTGGAGCAAACCTCCATCTACCAGAGCCTGAGCCCCAACACCACAGAGCAAAACTCCATCTACCAGAGCCTGAACCCCAACACCACAGAGCAAAACTCAATCTACCAGAGCCTGAACCCCAACACCAGAGAGCAAAACTCAATCTACCAGAGCCTGAACCCCAACACCATGGAACAAAACTCAATCTACCAGAGCCTGAACCCCAACACCATGGAACAAAACTCAGTCTACCAGATCCTGAACCCCAACACCATTCAGCAGGACTCTATGAGGTCTACGAGCTCCTAAACACCAGGATTCTACAGTCACTCTTCATCTACCAGAGCCTGAACCCCAACACCATGGAAGAGGATTCATTCCACCAGCACCTCAACATCCCACAAGCTGATTCTCTCTACCAGAGCCTGAACCCCAACCTAACCTAATCATTGATATTATGAAACAATTTAAATCCTGAAGTGATTCCATTAATAGAATTGGTCGACTGCATATATTAACTATATGTTCTAATATAGCTCTACTTTCTATTACTGTAAATTAATTCTAATATAGTTCAACACTGATGGAACAGAGCAGAAAGAGTTGAGTGACCTGCAGTATTTTTATGACACATTACCTGTGTGTCCAGCAGAGGGTGCTGAAGCAAATCTGGACTTCATGATATCACTCTTTTTTAATGAGACATTATACACCCTTTATAGTCAAATAACCATTTTACAAATCCTTGTTTTTCTTGACAGATCTGTTGTGACTTTCCCTGGCCCACTTAGCGCTGACATGCAACACTTTGAAAAGGGATCTCCCTTATTTGGAACTTGGTGTGTTTTACAGTTTTTTGGTGGATAATGCAACAATACTGTTAAAATGGGGGTTAGAGAATTTTTTTAATGAACAGATATTAAAAGGAAACATTGGGAGGACAAAATTGCAATCCACATGCTTAAATAAACACATAAAAAAGTTAATCTATTCATTTTATCTAATATCTGATTGTCTGTGAGCATGTTACAGTATAAAGTAGCTCTTACAAAGAAGAGGAAGGATGGCTGCTGTCTATCTGATAATTTTTTTAAGAAAAATGGCCAGATCACACATTTTTTTAGAGAGGAAGTGAATAAATATAGACAAGTTTAGATTCATACCGGTGTGTTTTTGATACACTAGCAGCATGGCTCAACTACTGGACAAACTATTGAAGCAATCAACTCTTTAAGAATGAAGATTCTTTTGCTGTACATTGCGTTAGTCTTCTTCACAGGTACAATCTCATCTATTCTGTTAGCAGATTATTTGTATGACTGAACACATGAAACGCATTGTCATGAAACTGATCAATCTGTTGATACAATATGACCTTCCAGTGTTTCCCACAGACCAGGTAGCTATTTGTGGTGCTCCCCTGTCCCCAGTGAGGGAATCAAGTGTTGTAGTGGTCGATGGAGTCGGTCATCAGGGTGTATGCAAAGTATATGCAGCAGGCAGCGTTCAAACACACACTTTCTGAGCTGCCATATTGCACCTGTATGCTTAGCTATAGTTTAAAGTCATCTAGTGCTACAAGAAGCATTTGAAATCATTTAACTCAATCTTAATCTGTGGTGCTTGGAGTTGATTCTGTGGTGCTGCGCCACACATTGGTGTATGCATGGGAAACCCTGCCTTCTGAAGTAATTAAGTCAGTGAAAGAGGAAATGGCTAATGTCACTTGTTCACTGAGTGGCAAACAGGCCATTATAGCGGAGTAGTTTGTTTCAATCGGCTTTTGGTTTCCTGCCTTGGTCACACTAATGCCTTTGGCAGATTTTAGAAACATTGGTCAGTAAAATAACCTATAGGGCAGTGGCGGCTGCTGGTTTTTCAGATAGGGGAACCTCAGATTGCGCGATTGGTATTTATTTATTTATTTATTTTTTCATTTAAACTATTTAATTCTGTTTTTAATGTCATGGGCTGTCACATTTAACTTTGAAAATAACAAATTATAGCCACTCTGCAAATGTGTATGAAGCACAAAACCTTCAGATGTAGCCTTGGCACTTTTCATATTGTTAATGTGACACATTGAATTGCATAGAAGGTGCTTTCCATAAAAGCTTTATGTTGGTCATGATCACTTGGCAAAATAACATATTACAAAGCCACTTGGGTGTGATACTTTATCATACTGACAAGCACTGTGTGCAACTGTGAAGTGATGTCATATGATCCAGTTAGTGTTACATGGCATAAGTGAACATTACTTGTAGTGAAAGAATGAATGGAGGAAAAGATCTATGTATTTTTCTTCAGTTGTTTTAGCTAAAGTCAAGACTTTTATCTTGAATGGATATGAAGGAGGTGATGTCATTATGAAATTTGGGTATGATATTACATACAAAGGCAACAGGAAGTACCTCAGAAAAGGGTTCTGTGAGAATATTATAGTAGAAAATGGGAAAGGCCCTGCACAAGACAAGAGGTTTTCTCTACATGACAACCCATCAGAGGGAAACTTCATGGTGCTGATCACTCAGCTCACTACTGAGGACAATGGATTGTACTGTTGTGCGGTGGATCGAGCTCCTCATGGGGAGTCTACCTACATACTCATATTCTTAAGGGTTTTCACAGGTTAGTAGCAACTTCCTAAATCATCAGTTAAAAAAAAAACAGTCATTACTGGATGTGGGTGAGGCCATGTCCTGAAGACATGTTTCTAATTACCTAATTGAAAAGAATTGTATTGTACAATTGATGTAGGTATAGCTACTTATTCTTTTTGTTGACAGGTCAATGGGAGTCTAATGTGATCTCTAGTCCTCCTGCGGAGAATGTTGAGTTTGTGTGCACATTCCCTGAAATATACAAAACCAGACTTAAATACATATGCCAGCGTCAGAGGAAACCTAGGCGAAGGTTAACCTGCTTCAATATCAATATCACATCTTCTGAACCAAAGAAGAGGATCCAGCTGCTTCCCTCTGGCTCTGTGTCTGTGACCCTGAAGAATCTGACTGCAGAAGATGCTGGAGATTACTGGTGTGGAGTAAAGGAAGGTAGAGGAGATTCCATCACTACGATCAGCAGGACTCAACTGAGGATTGGTAAGTAATATTTTTTCAAACGATAATGTCACTTTAAAGTTTTGCTTGTTTTTCTTTACAATTTTCCATTAAGTGTCACTGTCTTGTCCTGATAGTTAAAGACACAGCATTCTTTTGTCTGTCTGTCTGTTAAAACACAGCATTATTTTGTCTGTCTGTTAGAAGCATCTTCCTCAACAGTTTCATGGTCCAAACCATCATCATCCTCAACATCATCACCACCAACATTGCTAACAAAATCATCAGGTGGCTGTTATTACTATTTATTATTATTGTTGTTGTTGTTGTTGTTGTTGTTTGCTGTAACATTGGCATGAAATTGGTCACAACGTTTCCCATGGATTGTGTATAGCGGCTATTCAAACACTGACCTGTTTAATCGCAACTATGAAAATATTTGCATCATGCACGAGCGGAACGTATCGGTCTTTGGTATTTCTTGCCCTCAACGGTGCCTTCCAGGCAGCGCTGCCTTCAAGCAGGGCCGGACTGGGACCCAAAATTGGTCCGGGCATTTTTGGCCATGGCGGCCCACCATGATTTTATTCAATAATAATAATGCTGTGGCTAGCTAAAATAACACTGTAAGTGGGACATATTGCATGAACATGAGAGATTTCATTACACTAGCCCAATATCCTTCATCAAAATTATGAAATGAAAATTAGTAAATGACAGCCCCGGCCCAAAAATGACCGTCGGCCCACCGGGCATTGCCCTGTATGCCCTATGGCCAGTCCATGCCTGCCTTCAAGGCACTAAAAGTTTAGGGTTATGATGAGGATTGAGGGGGTTAGGGTTAGGAATAGGGTTGAGGTAGTGCCTTATAGGCTATGCTGCCTGGAGGGTGCCATTGGGGGCAAAAAAACACACCATTGAGCAACTGTATCCTAGTGAATATGGTGTTTCAGTGTGAATATGAGGTCTTCTCTGGAGTGGATTGACCATGTCCTACTAATCATGTGCCTTAATTTAACTTCATTGTCGCGTACTGCCAGCAGCATCATCATCACCAACAACAACGTCTTCGCCATCATCACCAAACCCATCACTTCTACCAAGTATGTTTGAACCCTCTGCAATTTCTGCCATAAGACAATAAGCCAGAATGGTAAAGCGATATCCAATAACTACTTGCTGCTGATATCTGTGTTCTAATGCAGTGCTGATTGGGCTTCTCTCTCTGTCTTGGGTGGCTGTGCTGGGACTAGTAGTGTTCATATACAGGAGATTCAAAAGGCAGAGAGTAGCAGGTGATGATGGCTACTAATTCTCTACACTTCACATGTGAGCGCACAGACAGACACACACACACACACACACACACACACACACACACACACACACACACATAAATACTAAATATGTCTTTTTTTAGATGCTGCTGTCCCTCTTGGCCAGATAATGCCAACTCCTCCTGCCACTCGAGACGTGAAATGATTCTCACTCTTCAAAAGCAAAAATACACACACACACACACACACACACAAACACACACAGATTGATCACAATCACTGGTCTGACCATAAACCTTTCTTACAGGCTCTGGCTGATTCTGAGAATGATCCTGCTACCGCACAGTCTGTAAATCTCTCCAACTCCTCAGTATCTCAGTCTGAATACGAGAACCTGAACATCAACATCTTACAGTCAGACTCTCTCTACCAGAGCCTGAACCCCAACACCATGCAGCAGGTCTACGAAACTCTCCATCTTCCAAAGCCTGAACCTCAACACCATGGAAGAGGATTCGCCCTACCAGCACCTGAACCCTAACACCATGAAGCAGCACCCAGTTCTATCAGCACATCAATGATGGTGAATCAGTGTATTTGAACACCAACAAAGGCAAGCCAAACACAGCACACATGAGTGACTATCATTTTCATCACCATCTTCATCATCTTCATCACCATCTTCATCAGTGTGTGAGGAAGTAAGGGAGGAAAATGACAATATCAGCATGTTTGGCATACAAATGTTCACATCACTTACATTAATGGGACTGTGTTTTCCTTGAGGGCTCTGTCACAGATCCATCTATCTACACCTCTCTACCTTTTTTCCAGTTAGTTTTCCTTTTTGTTTTTGTTTTCCTGTCTCTTACAGGCGGGCTTGGTGTGTGAGTCTCGGCTTTGAAACCTTGCAAGACCTGATTGTGGAGGCCCCGGCTTTTTAAATGTTTTTTTGTGTGTCTTTAATCACAACACCTCATGTCTCTTACAGCATACACTTTTATTTTCAAACATCACACTTGTACTGATTTTACTTAATGTACATTGTCAAATTCTTTCATAAATGTGTTTCTTTACATGAAAACTCTGCGTGTGGCCTGTTCTTTCTGATTACATAGCCTAGAGCAGGCAGGATTTATTCTAACAAGTCTAAACATTTATGTTATAATACAGATATCATAAAGGTAAGATCAGGATAAAAAATTATGAAGGTGGCATTAGAGTTCATTGGGTGGGGTCGCCATTTAGGTAGTTGTCATCAGGGGCCAGCAGGCCAGATCCATCAAGGGGCCTCTGAGTGGAAAGAGAGGATGCTCCTGGTGTGTGGCTCCAGAGAGGTTGGTCGGCATCCATAGTGGGGTAGGGGTTGGTGGTGTTGGTGGGGGGGAGGGGGGAGGTTCATCACTCAGCCAGTGTGTAGGGGCAGAGGAGGTAAAAGAAACAAAAGGATTAGGCCAATCTTAGGAGGATATCACTTCATGATATAAGTGTGTCATATTTTGAATGTTAGAGTGAAGAGAGGGAGAGAAAGAGGGTTGTACAGGAAATGTCAAGTGTGCAGTAAGTGGCAGCACTAGGCTATCACAGCTTATTCACATGGAACACATTGTCATGTATCTGCTAATACAGAGTGGTTTATTATGGAGCTTGTCTGCTGTTGTAAATGATGTCCTTATCATCTGACATACAGTACAATTTGTCCTTCTGAAGTGATTAAGTACTGACAGAGGAAATGTCTATTGAGAGTAGCAAACAGAATATTATGGCAGAGGAATTTGTAGCCTACTAACAGAGGTGCCGTGACCAGGATGGGAGTGAAGATTTGGAGGGTGAGTGTAACGGAGGCCAGCTAGCTCAGCAAGCTTGGCAGCAGTATGTGTAAATCCTCATCACCCAATTCTTTGGGCGCTTCTAACAGCTGACAGGCTTTTAGCTCAGTGGTTAGAGCGTCCCACTCCCATGCCAGGAGTTTGTAGCTCGCAGGGTGGTGGGTTTGATACAGCTATGCATATATGATTGATGATATATGATTTGTTTGCATATATGATTGATATATGATATATGTTTGTGCAGGTCGGAGATGACCACTTGCTGTAGCTACCAGGTGCGTTGAGCTAGGTGTTAGTGGCGAAATCGCTATTTTAAACCATAACAAGGCTTAAAGTGGCCCCACACGTTGTTGATGACGAGTTCATTTAGAATAAGTTATTGAAAACTTGTACAGATAGCTACTTACCACCTAGCTTGCTCGACCTGGAAGCTAACAAGCAGTCATCTCTGGCCTGCACAAATGTATCAAAATACTGCTCCCAGGTTCAAACTTTTTATGATGGTGCAATTTACTTTCCGTCCTCATCACACCAGACATGTCCTTTAGCCTACAAGACCTGTTTTGGGCAGAAATTGAGTGATGCATAAACATCACATTCGCTCTGTCCCCACAGACTGTGTTGTGGGTGGAAGAGGGCAGGCTGTACAAATGTGGTTTTCTGAAGTGATGACACCAACAAACAGGAAGTTAGTAAAAATAGATTCAAGAGAGTAGTAGGCTACTGTAGTGGGTACGACATCAGCTCTGGTAAACTTTCAGGAAATCTGCCATTAAAGGATGAAGATTCTATTCTTTGTTATCATATCCATTCTGTCAGGTAAATTCTCAACACACTACTTTGTATTAGAAGAGATGCATTGAGTGCAATAATTATGGCGGTCTGGATTCATGGTATTGTTCGCCTTGTTGGTACACTGTTGGTTTCCTGCTTGGGTCACACTGATGCTTTTGACATTTTAGAGACAATGGTCAGTAAAAAAAAACTTGAAAAAAATAAAATAACCATGGTTAATGTGATGTGCTTTGCGTTGGTCACCATCCCAGGGTGAGATAACGTATAACCAATTAGGTGTGAATGTTACATTGTGCAGACCAGCACTACATGTGCAACTGTGAAGTGATGTTATTTGATCCAGTCAATGTTACATGGTATAAGTGAATATTACTTGTAGTGAAAGAATAAATGGATGAATGAATCTATGTATTTTGCATATGTTGTTTTAGCTAAAGTCAAGACTTTAACTTTGAACGGATATGAAGGAGGTGATGTCATTATGAAGTGTGGCTATGATGTCACATACAAAGGCTCCAGGAAGTACCTCTGTAAAGGATCAGGTAGAGAGTGTTCTGAGAATATTATAGTAGAAAATGGGAAAGGCCCTGCACAAGACAAAAGGTTTTCTCTACACGACAACCCATCAGAGGGAAACTTCATGGTGCTGATCACTCAGCTGACTACAAAAGACAGTGGCATATACAAGTGTGTGGTGGATCAAGTTCCTGTTAAGTACTCTCCTGACATACTCTTGAAAGTTCTCACAGGTTTGTTGCAACATTGCTACATTATCAGTAAAATATAATTAAATGAAACGTCATTCAATCAGATGTCATGCTTTTGTGTTCGCATGAACATGATTGTAGTTACCTGTGAATTCTAATTAGCAGTGAAAAGAGACAAAGGACAACAGAGGAAACATAATTTGGCTTCTAATTGTAATTTACAAATGATGTAGATATAGCAAATTATTTGTTTTGTTGATAGGTCAATGGGAGTCTAATGTGATCTCTAGTCTACCTGCGGAGAATGTTCAGTTTGTGTGCACATTCCCTGAAAAATACAAAACCAGACTTAAATACATATGCCAGCGTCAGAGGAAACCTAGGCGAAGGTTAACCTGCTTCAATATCAATATCACATCTTCTGAACCAAAGAAGAGGATCCAGCTGCTTCCCTCTGGCTCTGTGTCTGTGACCCTGAAGAATCTGACTGCAGAAGATGCTGGAGATTACTGGTGTGGAGTAAAGGAAGCTGTGGGTGAATCCATCACTCTGATAAAAAAGATTAAACTGACGATTGGTAAGTAACAACTTTCAAATGATGATGCCACATTTAAGTTTTTCTTGTTTGTTTATATTTACATTTTTTACAACTTGTCCACTCTGTTCTGGCTGTCTGTATGGTATTTCCCCCCATGATATACATGCAGTAGATCACAAAACATCAGCATTCTCTTGTCTGGCTGTCTGTATCAAATTAGATTTTTTTCTTTTTTTTTCTAATGTGTATACTGTATGTAGATGAAGTAGATCCTAAAACTTCTTCCTCAACACCGTCTTCATCATCATCACCAACAACAACATTGCAGACAGATTCATCAAGTGGTGGTTATTATTATTACTATTATTTCTATTATTGCCATTATTGTTATTGTTATTATTATTATTAGTAGTAGTAGTAGTAGTAGTCGTAGTAGTAGTAGTAGTAATATAATACACATAATGATATATAGCATCATGCTATATATCATTATGTGTATTATATTATTATTGGCTATTGGCGAATCCATCACTCCGATCAAGAAGACTAAACTGACGATTGATAAGTAACGATGATGCCACATTAATCTTTTGCTTGTTTGTTTTTAATTTAGTAAGTACCTCTGTCCTGTCATGATAGTCAAATGCATAACATTTTCTTGTCAGGCTTTCTGGATCAAATTTAATGATTGATTTTTTTTCTGATGTAGGCTACATAGATAAGGTACATCCCAAAACATATTCCTTAACAACAGTTTCATGGTCCAAATCATCACCATCATCCTCAGCACCATCATTATCATCATCACCACCAACATTGCTAACAAAATCATCAGGTGATTATTATTATTATTGTTAGTTGTAGTAGTAGTATTATCATCATTATTATTATTATTACTGTTGTTGTAGTTGGTATTATTATTACCTCCGCCAAGGAGGTTATGTTTTCGGTCAGCAGGATGACTCAAAAAGTACTGCACGGATTTGGATGAAATTTTCGGACAATGTGTACATTGGGACAAGCAAGAGCTGACTTGATTTTGGTGGCGATCGATCGGTGACCCAGAACATGATCTGGAATTTATATTGTGTCTGTGACCATTGCCTTGGCGAGGTCTGCGCTCTCTGAGCACTTTTCTAGTTATTATTATTATTATTATTATTATTATTATTAGTATTGTCGTTGTAGTTGTTTTTTATAACATTAGCGTACAACTGGTCACATAGTTTCCCATGGACTGTGTTTACTTTGGTGACTATTTAGAAATGATCATCCTGTTTAATCGCAATTATGAAAATATCTGAATCATGCATAGCTCTGTCCGAATGAATATATGGTGTCTGGATGGTAGGTCAGGATGACAAGTGAATGTCCTCTCTGGAGTGGATTAACCATGTTTTAATAATCATGTGCATTAATTTAACTTCATCCTACAACCATCCTCACTGTCTCTACTGCCACCATCATCATAATCACCATTATCATCTTCAGGCACAGTGTCTTCATCTCCTCCTCTGCCAGGCTCATCACTTCTACACAGTATGTGAATTCTCTGCAACTTCTGCCAGGAGAATGCCAGTGTGATTCTGTTTTAAAATATGTTAAATTATGATCGGAGTATGGACTCTGAGCCGGCCTTTCAGGAATCCAGCTAGTTAGCCGATTAGCCACGAACAGACGTACCAATGACGAGGATGTACTGGCGTCACTTTCAAAGTTCTCAAGGTCAGAATGTCAGAAGTCGCGATAGTCCTCCAATGAAGTGTGGTGCTTCTTTGAACCTCCTGAATGGTATAAAATAGTTTATTTGCATGCTGTGGCGATGCACATCCACTTCCTCAGTAAGCCTGTTCTATGCTAATTGGCTAACTAGTTGTATTCCTGAAAAGACGGCTAGGATGGAAGTGAACTATGCACGACAAGTCTGTACTCCTATCATAATGTAATGTATTTTAAGACAGAAATACACCGGCACTCTTTTTTTTAACACAGTAAGCCACTATTGTAAAGCGATCTCTGGTAACTACTTGCTGCTCATATCTGTTTTCTAATGTACATGTAGTGCTGATTGGGCTTCTCTCTCTGTCTGGGGTGGCTGTGCTGGGACTAGTGGTGTTCATACACTGGAGACTCAAAAGGCAGAGGATACCAAGTGGTGATGACTCCATCTCTCTCTCTCTCTCTCTCTCTCTCTCTCTCTCTCTCTCTCTCTCTCTCTCTCTCTCTCTCCACACACACACACACACACACACAGAAAAATTACAGTGACACAACAAATGTATTTTGTTTTTTCTTCCAGCTGCTGCTCTCCCTCTTGGCCCGATAACGGCAACTCCTCCTGCCACTCGAGAGGCAAAATTACACACACACACACACACACACACACACACACACACACACACACACACACACACACACAGCAAAAATTACACACACACACTCACACAGATTGATCACAATGACTAATCTGACCATAAACGTTTCTTACAGGCTCTGGCTGATTATGAGAATGGTCCTGCTACGGCACAGTCTGTAAATCCCTCCAACTCCTCAGTATCTCAGTCTGATTACCAAAACCTGAACCTCAACATCCCACAGTCAGACTCTCTCTACCAGAGCCTGAACCCCAACACCATGCAGCAGGTCTACGAGCGCCTAAACACAAGGATTCCACAGTCAGACTCTCTCTACCAGAGCCTGAACCTCAACACCACAGAGCAAAACTCCATCTACCAGAGCCTGAACCCCAACACCATGCAGCAGGACTCTACAAGGTCTACAAGCTCCTAAACACAAGGATTCCACAGTGAGACTCTCCATCTTCCAAAGCCTGAACCTCAACACCATGGAAGAGGATTCGCCTTACCATCACCTGAACCCCAACACCATGAAGCAGCACCCAGTTCTATCGGCACATCAATGATGGTGAATCAGTGTATTTGAACACCAACAAAGGCGAGCCAAACACAGCACACATGAGTGACCATCATCTTCATCACCATCTTCATCATCTTCATCACCATCTTCATCAGTGTGTGAGGAAGTAAGGGAGGAAAATGACAATATCAGCATGTTTGGCATACAAATGTTCACATCACTTACATTAATGGGACTGTGTTTTCCTTGAGGGCTCTGTCACAGATCCATCTATCTACACCTCTCTACCTTTTTTCCAGTTAGTTTTCCTTTTTGTTTTTGTTTTCCTGTCTCTTACAGGCGGGCTTGGTGTGTGAGTCTCGGCTTTGAAACCTTGCAAGACCTGATTGTGGAGGCCCCTGGCTTTTTAAATGTTTTTTTTTTGTGTGTGTCTTTAATCACAACACCTCATGTCTCTTACAGCATACACTTTTATTTCCAAACATCACACTTGTACTGATTGTATTTAATGTACATTGTCAAATTCTTTCATAAATGTGTTTCTTTACATGAAAACTCTGCGTGTGGTCTTTCCTTTTTGCTTACATAGCCTAGAGCAGGCAGGATTTATTCTAACATGTCTAAACATTTATGTTATAATACAGATATCATAAAGGTAAGATCAGGATAAAAAATTATGAATGTACAGTGTTTCCCATACATAGACCATTGTGTGGCGGGCCGCCACAGAATGGAATCCTATCGCCACATAATAAGACTCACGATTAGAAAAAAAAAAAAAAAAAAGACTCGCATATAATAAAAAAAAAATCAGTTGCGTATCGTTCCACTTCCCTCACACCTGTATCGTTCCTTTCTTTCATAGTGCCCCTTCTTCTCGTTCACGCACGCGCGCACTCAGGGTTTCCGACAGCGCTTTAAAGCTAAAGCACCTTGCCAAAAACTGTCCGCCGCCTTGCCTACGTCCCCCGGATTTTTTCATAGACCTACATAAAAAGGCCGGTCGCATCATTATCACTGCGCGATGAGGCCATATAGCGGCATCTGAAAGTATACTGCTCCATCGGCAATGTTACCTTTTTCTACGCCAACATTATTAGTTTAAAGGAAGAGGCTAATTAACCATGATTACCATGATCGTGGGTAGAACACCTGGGGTTGTGTTTTAACGTTTAATCAAGAGAATATGTGTAGCCTGTGGACGTGGCTTACCAAAATTGTCAATGCTCATCTTTACAGAAAAAAAAAATCTGCACGTTAATTGCAGTTCACTAAAGTCACCAAAGTGTCAAAGTTAGCTGTCAACGCTAGTTGATTTACGATCAATAAACTAAGCGCTACTTACGGTATTTGCAATAGTTTCTTGCCTATGCCTGTAATGATTAACCACACGCAACAAATGGGCCGTCCGAGCTCTCTTCCTCATTCCCTTCTGTTGCGCACACAGACACTGCTCCCTCCCTGCCTGTCTCCTCATCATGCATGGGCCTATATGTTCCTTATTGATTTGGTGCAGGAGATAAGCCTACAGTTCTCATACTTTTTCTAAACCTTAAGCGAATGGCAAATAACATTTATTCGTCAAGATGGATTTAATTCATGTGAAATTTATGATTGTGCCATGAGTGTGGCTGCACTGCAAGTAGCCTAATTGATACAATGTCAGATGACACTTAATGACTTTAGAAACCAATAGCCTTGGGGAAAAGGTTTCTTTTTTTACATTGAACAGTTGGGATAAAAACATTTTTTGATGACGAATATTAGGCAACGGCTTGGCCATTTTAACAGGCATTTTATTGTTGTTTAAAACCTCAAAATCAAGTTTTATCCCATTACTTAAGTAATTGATGAAATAATAGGCTACTTAATAGCATTTCATTGCACTGTGATTGTAGCCTTTAAACTTTACCTACTTTATTTATTGGTTCAGTAAATAAAGTAAAGTAAGACTGTTGCCAACTTAAATTTGTGCCCCATCGGGCAACGCCCCCCTCCCCCTGGCCATCTACCCACCCTGTGGCAACCCCAACGTCGACAGGACCACCCTCATCGGCACAGTGGACCACCACAAATTGCTACCTAATCTGTGGGAAACACTGTGGTGGCATTAGAGTTCATTGGGTGGGGTCGCCATTTAGGTAGTTGTCATCAGGGGCCAGCAGGCCAGATCCATCAAGGGGCCTCTGAGTGGAAAGAGAGGATGCTCCTGGTGTGTGGCTCCAGAGAGGTTGGTCGGCATCCATAGTGGGGTAGGGGTTGGTGGTGGTGGTGGTGGTGGTGGGGGGGGGGAGGGAGGGAGGTTCATCACTCAGCCAGTGTGTAGGGGCAGAGGAGGTAAAAGAAACAAAAGGATTTGGCCAATCTTAGGAGGATATCACTTCATGATATAAGTGTGTCATATTTTGAATGTTAGAGTGAAGAGAGGGAGAGAAAGAGGGTTGTACAGGAAATGTCAAGTGTGCAGTAAGTGGCAGCACTAGGCTATCACAGCTTATTCACATGGAACACATTGTCATGTATCTGCTAATACAGAGTGGTTTATTATGGAGCTTGTCTGCTGTTGTAAATGATGTCCTTATCATCTGACATACAGTACAATTTGTCCTTCTGAAGTGATTAAGTACTGACAGAGGAAATGTCTATTGAGAGTAGCAAACAGAATATTATGGCAGAGGAATTTGTAGCCTACTAACAGAGGTGCCGTGACCAGGATGGGAGTGAAGATTTGGAGGGTGAGTGTAACGGAGGCCAGCTAGCTCAGCAAGCTTGGCAGCAGTATGTGTAAATCCTCATCACCCAATTCTTTGGGCGCTTCTAACAGCTGACAGGCTTTTAGCTCAGTGGTTAGAGCGTCCCACTCCCATGCCAGGAGTTTGTAGCTCTGCAGGGTGGTGGGTTCGATACAGCTATGC
>JAODXP020003511.1:0-34241 GCA_027497455.2 Sardinella longiceps
CTTAGCGAAGGGTCAATTGGCTTGAGTTGTAGGCTACATCTTAATTGAATGATTGATTGATTTCAGTCGTAGGTGCAAGTCTGCTGTGACAAAACGATGAGACTGGCAATTTGTTCCAACAAGCAATGGTCAAACATTACGTTTCAATTTTTCAACTTTATGCATTGCCAGTAGGCCTATACTACTATAAAAAATGTGATATTCAGTTATTTCACACAAAATTCAACAGATGACGTATGCACATCAAAGTTTCTTTCATAAAATTCTTTTAGTTCTGCCTTAATTTTACGACAGTTCATCAGGTATTCCTGAATCACCTATTCAGGTCTAGTGTTGAGCTTCTGCACGCAGCCTTGAGGCTAACTTGCGTTGATGGAATGGCTTCAGCCTCATGTCTAAGTTGATGCTACTTCAAAAAAGGCTTAATCACATAAACGGTGATATCATTAGCGACTTTACAGGAATACCCCCCCCCCCAAGAGGGTCTTTCAAGTTGTTCAAGCCTCCAACAAAGGTTACACCGTTTTCTGTATACACAGGAAAGAAACACTTCCCCACAGGCCATGGCCTCTATTGAACAATATCTTACAGTTGAAGATGATTTTTTTGATTTTGAACTGGGTTGTCTGTGCCACAGTGACACTGTCTTTGTAGTATAGCTGGTGAATATACTAGGGATCGACTGATATGGTTGGGCCGATACTGATATCAATAATCATGAAATTGGGAAGCCAATAACCGATATATGTAACCGATAAATGTAAAAATATAATTCATGTGAAAGTGCAACTTTAATGTCATTATCAATTAAAAACAAATCAAAAGTTTGACTGACAATAAAGTTTGTCAAAATTAGATAGACCAACATATTTCTGTATTGCAAATGGACTTTTGAATGGGATTTGCATCTGAACTCATTCTATATTCAATAGACCGGGATGAGCTAGGAAATAATGGCAAAGTTTTCCTGTCAAGGTTTTCTCAATTGATTCTGGTACTTTGGACCATACTAATCAAAATAAGCTTTTGCGCCATCGAAAAATTGGTCCAGAATCCAAGATGGCCGCCAAAAATCCCATAGGCCTGCTAGGATAGTTAAAATTGGTCCTCTGTGGGACAAAATGGTCCAAGGATCTGCCTTTTTAGCCTAATTCAATCCTTTTTGGTGAGAGAAATTAGCTTCTGTGGTTAACAGATCATGACCCATTATTTTCATACTGCAAATCCAAGATGGCCGCCGGACGAACCCCCAAAACTATGAAGTCTCATATCTCCTGCTGTCTATTGTCTATTCATAGGTTGTCTAGTCATGAGGTTTTCATGGCCAATGAATCCATTTCAGCATGTAGTTTGCAAATCTGACCATTTTGTCAATCAAAAAATCCAAAATGGCCACCAAAGCTGATGCTCCCACTTTGGAGAAACGCTCAAAGAGTTGTTATGCAGCAAGCATGACATTTGATTTGTCACTGCATGACAGAACATGAGACTGGACATCCTTGTTTAGTGTGGGCGAATGTATTCCAGATTCTTGTGATCTGTATAGATCACAAAGGGATGTTGTGCACCCTCTAGCCAGTGCCGCCATTCCTCGAGGGCAAGCTTGATGGCCAGCAGCTCCCTATTCCTCACGTCATAATTCCTCTCGGCTTGAGACAGCTTTTTGGAAAAATAAGCACAGGGGAAGAGTTTGGCAGGAGAATCTTGACAGCTGAGACAGTACCTACCCCTACCTCTGAGGCATCCACTTCAAGGACAAAGGGAAGCGCAGGGTCTGGATGCTTCAGCAAAGGGGCAGACTTGTATTTGGACTTGAGGGTTTTGAATGCCATCTCTGCGTCAGGTGTCCAGGAGAACTGACACGGTGATCCCTTCAGAAGTGACGTAAGTGGAGCTGCAACAGAACACAAATTCTTGATAAACCACCTGTAAAAATTAGAGAAACCAAGAAATCTCTGAAGCTCCTTTGTAGTCTTGGGTCTCTGCCAGTCCAGGACGGCTTGCACCTTCTCCTCATTCATCCTCACTCCCTGTGGACTCAACACATAATCTAGGAAGGAAATGGTAGACTGATGAAAAAGGCACTTTAACAAAGAGGTTATGCTCAAGCAGTCAAGGGTAAGTACTGTTCTCACATGCCTGACATGATCCTGCAGATTCTCTGAGTAAATCAGGATGTCATCAATAAAAACAACAACAAAATTATGAAGCATGTCTCTGAGAACCTCATTCACAAAAGACTGAAAAACTGACGGAGCATTAGAAAGGCCATAGGGTAGCACAAGATACTCATAGTGCCGTCTTCCATTTGTCTCCTTCTCATATCCTCACCAAGTTGTATGCACTTCTTAAGTCCAGCTTGGTGAAGATCGTGGCTCCTCGAAGTTGTTCCAGAGCTGAAGGGACCAAGGGAAGAGGATAGTGGTAATTCACTGTGATTTCATTGAGAGCCCTGTAATCTATACAGGGCCGTAAACCACCGTCTTTTTTCTCCACAAAGAAGAAACCTGTCCGCCATTGTGGATGGAGGAAGTGGATGGACGAATGAAACCTTGACTCAGAGCCAGAGGCTCTGGAGGCAGATGTCTCCTTGGCAGACAGCGAGTAGACTCGGGATTGTGGCAGTGGAGCCCCTGGCAAAAGGTCAATGCAGCAGTCCCATGGGCGATGAGGTGGAAGTTGTTACCTTAGCCTTGCTGAGAACCTGTGCTAAATCCTGGTATTCAGGGAGGATGGAGATGTCCCCGACCTCAGGACTTTCTACCGAAGTGGAAGAGCATTGCACCGACAGACACTGACCCTGGCAGGCTGAGGACCAGGCAGGAACCTTGCCATTTGACCAGAAGATATGAGGGTCATGGTAGCCATGGTAGATCTAAGACAACAAGGTGGACAGGTGAGTTGATGACATAAAAGCTAAATGGATTCCTTGTGTATATGAAGAGTTCAGATGCAAAACCCCCTAAACACCATTTTTGTGAAAACTGAGTTAATGATATTGTGTGAATCCTGTATAAATCTAGAATATGTGAATGAAATGTTTTTGTGAAAAAATGAAATAAAACCTGCTCCCCGCCGTGTCTAAAATATCTGTTTACAATCAAAACACTGTAAACGCCTGATAAAAAATGGCCTTTTTCTCAAAAAGTGGTCAAGTGGAGTTTTGCATCTGAACTCTTCATATGATTAGTGGTGAGCTTCAGTACCTGTGTTCTTTCAGTGACCCTCCCAGAGGCCAGTGGTCGACCATCAATACCATTCACACGCAATGACGGGAAACAACATGCTTTAGGAATTTTCAAAGGGTTCACCAATTCCAGAATCAACCATGGCTGAACTGGAGTACTGACAGGAGCCCCATTCCAAATTGCCTGTAATTCTGAACAGCTGAGATGCTATATTACTGAGCTCTCTACTCACCGCGGCCGACTGTCGAGGCTCTTGAGGTGATGGACAACGGGCACAGGTTGCTCGAAGATGGCCAGATTCCCCACAAAATAGGCACAGGCCGTTACGTCTCCGACGCTCCCTTTCCTCTTGGGCCAGGTGGGTTTGACCAATTTCCATAGGCTCCTGGGAGCGGTCACCACTGAAGCAGGAGCGGGTTCCTCTGGTTCTGAGAAGGTTGTCCAATCAGATTCCCAAGGCAATCAGCTCATCCAGAGTCAGCTCATCATCTCGGCATGCCAGCTCGATCTGGATCTCCGAGGTGGACTGTGAGGAGATATTGATCATTCCAGCAGCTTCTGGCTGCCAGAGTGTGGAAAGACAAGTGAATAGTCAGCTACAGTGCGGTTGCCCTGATGGAGTTTAAGTAACCGCTCCCCTATCTCCAAACCTTCAGCTGGATGTTCATACACAGTTTTGAAGAGTGCCTCAAACTTGGAAAAATCTCTAATATTTTCTCCACCCTTTTCCCATATGGTTGTTGCCCACTCTAATGCCTTTCCAGTGAGAAGAGAAATAATGAATGCTACCTTAGAGTTGTCAGACTGGTAATTCTTTGGATTCTGAGTCATGTACAGTGAGCATTGCAACATGAAACCTCTACAGGCATCTGGGCTTCCATCAAACGTCTCCGGCTTCATGGGGCCATCACCTTGAAGTGTGGGCTGAGTAGGAGGTGGGCGAGCAGACAACTCCAGAACAGAAGTGGAGATACGGGTAAGATGTTCTCGTTGTTGACCAAGCAGGTGACCCTGGGTAGCAACGGCTTCACGAATCTTCGCTGCTTCAGGAAGGAAGACTGGATTGGCTCTTCATATGGTGCAAGAGCAGGAACCTGGACTGGAGTAGAGTCAAGGATTGGGACAGGAGCTGAAGAACGAGGTGTAGATGTGACAGATATGTGTTTTGTAGGTTGTTTGAATTTTGGACAAAATACCCAATCACTTGCCACGCAAAATGGCTAGCACTAGGAAACTAGCTTCCTATATCTGGGGATGGGACGTGAAAAGTGTAAACAATGTCATCAGAGAAGAATCATTGGAACATCAGCTTTAGATCAAGTCAAAGACTTTTTCTCCATTCGTGGATGCCAACATTGGCGGCCATTTTGGATTTTGTCAAATACCAAAGGGTCAGATTTGCAAACTACATGCAGAAATTGATTCCTTGACCATGAAAACCAAGAATAGACACTTAAGTTATGGCTGTAGTCTTTCTAAAGCAGAAGATATGACTTTTGGGGTTGCGCCCAGTGGCCATCTTGGATTTGTATTATGAAAATAATGGGTCATGATGACACTGCCACACCTGGAGCTGATGGGTGCTGTAATAGCAGCCAGGCTGGCAAACACCCTCATGAAGGCACTGCAGCTGGACAAGACACAACTCAGACTATGGACAGACTCGATGATAGCGCTGCATTGGATTTGTGGTCCTGCTCATAAATGGAAACAATTTGTAGCAAATAGAGTAACTGAAATCCAGGCTTTAACGGACCCACAGTCATGGTCTCACTGCAACGGGAAAAATGAATCCAGCTGACCTTCCCACCAGAGGCCTAAGTGTGCGGGACCTGAAGCAGAGCACGTTGTGGTGGAATGGACCTTGTGTTCTTATGTCACCCGATCAGTCAGAGAGCACTCAGGAAGATGTTCAGGAAGAGGAGTTTGAGTCTGAACTCAGATCCAAATACCAGATCGCTGTGCAGTTTGTGAAGCAAGACCTAGACTTCTTAAGCCCTGTCTTATGTCTTGAGAAGTACAGCAAGCTAAAAACAGTGCTTCGGATAACGGCCTGGATAAAGAGGTTTATTACCAACACCCGCTCAAGCTCAAAAATGAGTGGTGAACTGACGACAGAAGAGCTGAATGAAGCAGGGAAACATTGGATAAAGGTGATTCAGAGCCAGAGTTTCAGCTCAGAATTTGATACGCTGAAGGCAGGGAAATGCCCCAACGCTGATTCCAGAATCTGTGAGCTAAAACCTTTTCTGGATGAAGATGAGTTGCTCTGTGTGGGAGGAAGGCTCCAGCATTCGGACCTCTCTTACAGAGAAAAGCACCCATGGATTTTGCCAAACGACCACAGATACACAGAAATGTTGGTGCAGTATCAACATGAGCAAATATTGCATGCAGGTGTACGAGACACTTTAGTGCGGACGAGAGAGAAATATTGGATTTTGAGAGCACGGCAGGTAGTAAAGAAGACCGTTTCCCGATGCGTGCTCTGCAAGAAATTCAAGGCGAAGGCTGGACAGCAAATTACTGCACCACAGCCAAGAGACAGGATAACAGAGTGGCCACCTTTTGAGATCACTGGGGTGGATTTCGCAGGGCCACTCTATGTGAGGACACAGAGCTCCATGACTAAGGCGTATATAGCGCTATTCACTTCTGCTGTAACCAGAGCCGTGCACTTGGAGCTGGTTTCAGATATGTCCACTGAGAACTTCCTGTTAGCGCTGAAAAGATTTATCTCAAGGAGAGGATTATGCAAGGTAATCTATTCAGACAATGCAAAGACATTCAAGACATTCAATTCAGGATCTGCAACAGCTCTGGAAAGGTATTAAAGATCCACAGCAGCAGTTCTTCTCAGAAAAGGGTATCACCTGGCGGCTCATCGCTGAAAGGACCAGCATCTGGAATCGCTGGCGGAGAGAATATTTGCTGGAGTTAAAGTCGGCTCATCGTTGCAATACCCCACAGCCTTCTCTGCTGAAGGTCGGCGATGTTGCACTCATCGGAGAAGATAATGCGCCCAGGCAGAGCTGGAAACTGGGAAGAATTGAGGAACTGTTTCCAGGTCGTGACGGCCTTGTGAGATCATGTGCAGTTCGCACCAGTTCAGGGACTGTACTGCGAAGACCCATCCAGCTCCTGTATCCTTTGGAAATTATATAAACTGTAGTTTATCGGGGGGGAGGATGTTGAGATTTGTTCAAAGGGCTATTAAAAGAAAGGTTAAGTAAAGTTGACATTAACATGCAGACTGACAGTTCATGTGTCAGATAGATAGTTAATAAGGGACTGTATGTTTGACTGTATAATTGCATTTGATTAGGAATTGCACTGGAACAGACTCAATTTCCCAAGATGCACTGAGTAAAAGCGCGCGCTGAACACATGTTGGATTGTTTTGGCAAGCCGCCATCTTGTTAATGAGTTTTGCTGACTAAGCACACGCTGTATTTGCTCTATGTTTTACTTCAGTAAATGTTTAAACGGAAGCAATGTCTCGCTTCGTTCTTTTTTCATACTAAAAGAAACAATGTACAACACTGGGAAAGATTGATAGGTAATTTCGAAACATTATAGTTGCAGGAAAGCAAAAAATCCACCTAACTTCTTAAAAAGATTGAAAGGAATAAAGAACCATATTGATTGAGGAGCTTTGAGACATTCTTTCAGCCATTTAATTTTAAAAGTGTTATTTAAATCCATGAAATCTAACTATTCAAAACCTCCCTCTTTTTTAGAGCCAGCAAGGATCTTTTTTTAATAAGGGTGTTTTGTTTTTCCAGGTGAAGTTGATAAGGGTTTTGTTTATGTTTTTAAGCCTGTAATCTTCCCTTTATTGACATCTATTTTTATTTACCTTTAATATGTATTTATTTTCCTATTATCTCCCTTCAGAACGCCATTCTCTTCTCTGATTGGCTGTTAGGTGGCCATTAATTCCAGATAACCGGCTACTTTGGAAGTAGTTCCAAAAAATAACTCATCTAATAACTGATTACCGTTCCATATGAATGCCTTTCCGAATGGTAACTATAACAACAATAAGCAACCTTGTAGATCTACTTTCAACTGAAAGTAGTACCCAAACCGAACAGGTTAGCTTCTTTTAAATTTGAGTTGCATATTTCTTTTACGTTTTATACGCTTCTTCAAATATACGAGAGATAGATAGATACGGGAGATAAGCGGGATAACGATCTCCGAGGTGTCCAGTTATTCATTTATAATTGTCTTAGCGGAATAACTCCGTCTTCGCGCTGCGCGCGTCGCCGGAGTTCTAGATTCCGCCTCGACAATTATAAATGAATAACTGGACACCTCGTCGGCCGTTATCCCTTACTTATTTTCTTCACCTTTTTTCTCTCCTTATTATCCATTCCCTTAATGATACCTTCCTTTATCTTGCTTATTTCTTTCTTTCTCCTTTATGTTAGCCTATATATCATTCCAATGTATTAATACTGATTATTGACTACTGTAATGCTCATTGTGATATTTTTGTATGTCTATACAATTATTTCCAATAAAAAAAGGGAGCAACATCGTGGCAGATGGCCACAAACGTGAAGTGTTTTGGTCTGCATAGCAGCAGTGTCAAGTGTTAGTCTACAATCACATCATTAACATTTTCCCTTAAGAAATTATAGAATGATATTAATGTATGTGTGCCATTATTGTCTGTGATCATTAATGATACAAAGAAATGACAATTCAATCGCTCCTCTGCAAAACAATTTTGTATGAACCAAGCAAAGATTCTAGAGTGCCATCTTTGGAACCAAGTGTGCTTTTTAGCTTTAAACCAGTGGTCCCCAAACTTTTTCTGAAGAGGGCCGGATCACTCTGCGTAGCTCTTTCAGAGGGCGGGAGGCCAGCGATCTACCTTGTAAATTACAGTTGATGCGCCTAGGCTACTTTATACAACAGGTCTATTTTAGCCTATTCAATGTAAACTACTGTCATTTAGGCCTATGTTGATTTACTTTTGTGAAAATATAAATATAAAATAGTCTTGAATGGAAATAGCTAAAACCACAAAATATTAATATTATGAATAACATATGAGCAATATATGAAAGCCTAAGCATTATTTAAAATCTGATTTTATTCCAACATTTTTAAATTACCAGAATAGAATAATATGCCAACTTGGTTTTTGAAGTGAATTATTCATCCCTTAATGTCCTACTACAGAACTTATTTTGCATTCCAACAGGTAGGCTAAAAGATAAATTTAAAATAACACATAAACACGCAAGGAATTTAATTTAAGTAGCCTACAGTTGTCATAAGAGGTAATGCTGCATTTATCAATAGACCAAACTGGCTTTAAAAAGCGCACAACAGCGCCAAAATTGTCCGGTGGCCAAAACCGGAATTACATGTAATTGCTTAGAATCGCCATAGAGAATGAACGGTGGAAAATACATAAGGAAATATTTTGGAGGGCCACTTAAATTGACGTGGCGGGCCGTAGTTTGGGGACCCATGCTTTAGACAGAGAGGGTTTGTTTGGCAGTTACCATGACGACATAGCTGATTGGTAGTGCAATAATATCATGATTTATGTTGAAATTAGGCTGCTAATATACTACTGTTTAAGTCTACAAATATGTCCCACAAATATACTGTCATTTTGAGTTGAGTTGAGATGTTGGTTTCGTAGCGATCAACATGGTTTTCAGAATGTAATGCGCCGTCTTTAACATGGGGAAGCAGTATAACATTTTTATCGGCTTCATAGATTTTTTTTACAAGGTTAGTCAGTTTATTTAGCTTGCATACTGGGTTGAACTCTTTGTTGACAGTGGATTTTGTCATGAATGGATTTTAAGGGCATTTCTCATTTCTTCCCAAAAAGCCAAAAGTGTGGGCACAACAGGGGCGATTCTAGGTTCTGAACTTTAGGGGGGCTCAGCCCCCAGAGTTGATAGAGGCTCCTGGTTTGAACATCATGCTTTCCAATGCTTAGATTTACGCATTTTTAATCATAACAACCAGCTACGAAATCGATCCAACCACAAGCACTGACATGCAGCCAACGTAATGTTGTCACTTCAGAAGACCTAAATAATGTTTGTAAAAACTTGTATGCAGAATCGCCATCACATGTTTTAAAGTAGTGTTGGCAAATTTTCATGGTGATTAGCCTAAAATGTGTTAGACGTAGGCCTACAGTAGGCTCATTACAAATGCTGGTCATACTGGTGGAGGAGGAATTGGGTTTTTCATGGACATCATATTGCTAATGAGGACCTTGTACTATACATAGCAGTGCGATAAGTCAACAAATTAGTGATGTAAATAGGAAGCTTACCCAACAATGCCTTAGCTATAAAAATCAACATATGCATTTTCCTCCTTAAGTACAAGGAAGGCCACTGAACTTTAGCGTACAATAAGCAGTGATGGGTTCGTGAGGAGGCACCTGTTACAAAACGCAATGCAGAATGGTATACAGCATCTACTTTCTTTAAAAGAGATACATTTGCATGCATATATATTGTGTCACCATAATCCAAAACAGATAAAAAAGTGCTTTGGACCAGTCTTTTTCTCACTAGAAAAGAAAAACAATTTTTTAAACGAAAATAAAAACCTAATTTAGGCCTACGTTTTTTTAATAGGTTATCAATATGTACTTCAAATGACAACTTATGATCTAGCCACATACCTAAGTACTTATAGGAGGCAACTTTTTCCAGAGAAGTGCCATCAAGAGTCATTAGTTGAAGGTCAGAGCATGATCTTGAACGTGATATAACCATATATTTAGTTTTTTTTCGCATTAAGTACAAGCTTTAGCTGGATTAATGACTTTTGAAGAGAAATAAAAGCAAGCTGAAGTGATTCCAAGGCTTCTTGCATAGAGGACGCAATTGTATAAAGAATTGTATCACCTGCGTAAAGATGTATGTAAGCTGGATTTAAACCTTTATATATAGAGGGAACAGGATTGGGCCTAAAATTGGTGCGTAGGGGGGAGGGCCATGATGAAAAAAAAATGAGGTGGGGGAGGGCCATGGAAAAAAAAATCGGAGTTAGGGGGAGGGCCATGGGGAAAAAAACGCATTTATTATTATTCTTTTTTTTTAAATAATAATAAAAAATGCAATACTTCTCTGAAACACATCGCTTTGCGATGCAAAGTCCCGGTGCATACTTTAGCACTGAAGCGCAAGTGCGTCATTTTAGCCGGGGACGCCGGGGATATGTCCCAGGGACTTTTTGTCATGACAGATTTTGTCCCCAGCACTATTGACAATTGAAAATAACATATCGTTAACACAAAATCTCTAAGCATGGTACGTAAATGCCAGGGCAACGATATCCACGCGAATGCAAGGAAAGTTGTCTGCTTGCGCAATTAATTGTAACGTTGGATCAGCAGTTGCGCTCATATTGAATTCCTCCACTGCCAGAGAATTTTCAAAAATAAAGCCAATCTCACTTAAGGCAAAAAAAAAAAAAAAAAAAAAAAAAAATCAGGTAAGGTATGGTCTAAACAACAGCTGTGCTCATCTTGGTGTAAAACAAAGCAGATTTTCCCTAGGCCTTATGCAAATTCTAACATTTACTTTGTGGTAAGTAGCCTATCTCAGTGAGTGTAGATCATGTTACTTAGCCTACTGTACAAGATCAGACATAGACTACTTCAGCCTAGGCTAAAGTCTGAATCGAAGACTAGTCACTTTGGAGAAGTTATAGGAAGTTACCGCAAGCTTTTCTTTGAAGACATCAGCTGGTGAAGTATTGTGTCTTTTAACCGTTCAGCCTGACGTTTGTTGACCAAGAGATTAACGTTTTGTTTGGGACTTATATTGCTATCAATCTGTGTGGTTAAAATCATTTACATTGGGACTAGTAGAGCAGTTAGTTCATAGGAACCATTGAGTTTGTTTTCGGGACGTTTAATGACTTTTAAAAGCATAACTTTTAAAAGCGTCTTTCTGCATCACTGGCCGGGGCAGCTATTTTTCTTTTGAATTAGTCCCGTACATTTTCTGCCTATTGTAGGCTTTACTATTCTTTGGAAAGGTAAAGGCTACATAATAATTTATACCCTGGTCCTCGGACACATCGCTCACTCCGCCCTGAGATGAGCCTACTCATTCATTCATTTATTATTAGGTATGCAGGCCTAAATCATCGAGAACATAACAAGAAGATTTTTGGCAAATAGACGGAGGTTACAATGCGCTGTGTTTCAAATTGCTGCACGTTTAGGCTACCTTGATTGCATTCAGCTATACACCGGAATACAGGTCATTAGGCCTTTTGCATTTTGGCAAGAGTCGTTTAGGCCCCCTTGCCGTCGTTTAGTTCACAGCCAGGGAGCAGTTGTTCAGCCAGGCTAGCAGCTGAAATCTTTGCATCTCCACATTTCGTTATTATTGTACATTCGTTATTATAAGACATAGGCAATGTTCCCTCTAATTTTTTTCAGGACTGAGCAAATTAAAATTTGTCTGAGCGCCATGCTTCCGCACCGTGAGCAGGTTTACACATGCGATCGGGATAATAATGCACATATTATACTTGCCGCAATATTTAATAATAACTTCTGTTCTGTGTTGTAAACAAAAAATCCAGTGTGCATCAATCCATAGCCATGTAGTATAATAATGCATAGTGCTGTTGACTGGTAAAGAACAAAAGTAAGATGCAACTACAATGCTGAACCTGAGCTAACAGAATGGGACACAATAAATTGACTGCATTTCTGTAAGACACACATTAAGTTGAGGTCAGATGATGACTTTGTATTTGCCTACAGTATGTTGCATCAGATTGTCAGGTTCTTTGGCCTACAGACAATAATTGGTGACATTGGATTAGTCTACTATGGATTCATTCACACCAGATTTTTCCTTTGAATGGCTTCATTAATTTATTTCTTACTATTAATAAAAAGTATTCATTAGGGCCAGTTTCTGATTCATTTCCTCTGCTTGCCTCCTTTGAAACCCCCTCTATCTCCCCCAGATAGCCCTTTGCTTTATTTCTATTTTATCTTTTCAATGTAGCCTACAACCTGAATAAATAAATGTTTTGGTATTATTAAGGCATGGGTGTTAATGAAAAAGATTCTATGTCCATCAATGCATGCAAACTGATTCTGGTATATCATTTATCATTATTTAAAAAAAAAAAAAGATTTTGGCTTGACTTGGACTGGAGAGGAATTGAATATGCTGTGCAGGAATTTCCATTTGTAGCCGAAATAGGAACAGATTAGGCTACTTGATAGTAGTCTATCTGAATACAGTTTCTTTTCTCCTGCTCATTTTGATGCACAGTTCATTAGCCTATGGGTGGAGCTCTTTAACTATTGCAACAAGGAAACACCTCTCTGCCTGGACGCAGACAGAGCAGTATAAAGCAACGTGCATTGAAGATTAGCTGTCTCCTCAACCGTTTCGCCACAGTGCCAACAAGTGAGGATGCGGATGGTGACGGAAACACCGCGAATTAAATTACCGCGATGTAACCGCTTGGTGCATCAAGTTCGCGCGTTATGTGCGCAGAAGTATACCGCGGGTGTTAAGTATGGAAAGCCAAAACTGCCAGAAAACGTATATATTACCTCGCGTTGAACTCAAGTACGCCCGTAAAATCCGCCCGTTTGTCCGTTATTGCGCCGCTTTTTTCGCCGCTCTGAACGGCAGCGCTCGTTAAAATCGCCCGGAATTTCCGGAAAATCGCCCGCTTTTTACGCCGTATTGATGTTCTAAAACTCGCGCGTTTTTCACGCGCGTTTTGTGCACCAAACCGCGCGTAAAAAGCGCGCGAGTTGCGCAACACAACGCGCGTAAAAAACGGCCGTCTTACATTATGATAATGATATCCATCCTTCTTTTCTGACAGCCAATAGTTTTGAAATGTTTGCGCCCAATGGCTGATCAAGCAAGTAGACCAAAACAGTTCAGCACAGATCACCTATGTGGCAAAGATTGCTCAAACTTTACTGCATTGTACCTTCACATTGGTTAATACTTTAGGAGGGAGGAAGAAAATAACCTATAAATGAAGCTCATTGTTAATATGAATCACTATTTAGCCTTTCATGACATCTAAGAGTGGCATTTTTTTTTTAAATTGTTGTTACTGTTATGTTCTTATTACTGTTCAGCACCACACCATGTATCTTCTGCTAGAGTAATGGGCTAATACCAAGCCTGCAATGCCAACAGTCCTGGGTTCGAATCCAGGTAGAAGGGGCAGTATTTTTCTCCCTTCCATACAGTACATCGCGATTTTGTTGTGTATTTTTTGGGATAGAAATCCACTGACTTTGCAGCCCTGTGTTAGTAAACAAATGTTTTCATTATTATTATTATTATTATTATTATTGCGATTGCTCTCATTGGTTTGATGTTAGGCTAACAAAACTGTGTTTGTACCTTCACATTGGTTGATACTAAAATAACCTATAAATGAAGCTCATTGCTGATATGAATCACTATTTAGCCTTTCATGACGTCTAAGAATGACTTTTTTTTTTTTCAATTGTTGTTTCTGTTATGTTCTTATTACTGTTCAGCACCTTTGCCTTGTACCCGACACTAGCATAATGGTTTAATACTTTGCCTGCAATGTTTATTGCTCTGGGTTCAAATCCAGGTTGAAGGGATAGTAATTTTCTCCCTTCCATTTAGCACATTGCGATTTTTTTTGTGTATTTTTTGGGATAGAAATCCACTGACTTTGCAGCCCTGTGTCAGAAAAGAAGGATGGATATCATTATCATAATGTAAGACGGCCGTTTTTTACGCGCGTTGTGTTGCGCAACTCGCGCGCGGTTTGGTGCACAAAACGCGCGTAAAAAACGATGCGAGTTTTAGAACATCAATACGGCGTAAAAAGCGGGCGAATTTCCGGAAATTCCGGGCGATTTTAACGGCGCTGCCGTTCAGAGCGGCGAAAAAAGCGGCGCAATAACGGACAAACGGGCGGATTTTACGGGCGTACTTGAGTTCAACGCGAGGTAATATATACGTTTTCTGGCAGTTTTGGCTTTCCATAGTTAAGAGGGCTTGAGGATTTTTTTGCGCGGTCTGAAAAATCCTGTGCGCTGCAAACCCAAGAGGTCTGCGCGCGCGCGCACGCGCGCAGCTTAGAGGGAACATAGGACATAGATACAGACGGCAAGTACGGTTAACGCCCCCAAAATGCGAGGGTGGAGTCAGCGTGGGGGATAACAGAGGCCAATTTAACATTATGGTGAATGGACAAGGTGGAGAAAGTTGCTTAACAATAAAAGATGGCTAAGTAAAATTGAACAAAGTACATATTAAATGTTTTGTCTAATCATGACCTGTTTGCCTACTTATGTTTAAAATAAAATAATTGTTCCATCATTTGTTTATTGCAGTTACACTAACAGAAATGTCATGAGCCATCTCTGCTCCTGTCAAAAGTAAAGCAACTTTCAATCACAAGTCTGATTAGCTCATTTAAGCAAGCTAAAGTTAGCTAATTTACTGTGGTGATCAATGAAGTTGGCTAGTTAGCAAGCTAATGAAGCTAACAAACATCATCTAGATTGTCATCAGTATCGCGTTTGGAGGGGTGTCAAGTTCAGAATTCACATCGGACCATCTGACCATCATTACTACCTTCAGGCATTGCCCTCAAAAATGTGTCTGGCTCCTTGTAGATGGTGCTCAGTGTAACTTGTAGCTTAGCATGCCATTGACTCCTTCACTAATTTAGGGTTTGTTTTCCCCCACATGGGGGACACGAGGAGCTGATTTTATGGGCGTGCCCGGACTTGCCGTCTGTATCTATAGGCTAGCCTATATCAGCTCTAGTGGTCTGTCTGAGTAGCCTACATATCTATGGTAAATTATTTAATAACCAACTTAAGTGTGAAAACGTTTTTTTTTAGGTTATTTAATAAATGGTGATTTATAAATTCCTTGTGGAAATAATCATCCGCACTGCGTTAGATTAGGGCGGTTTGTGAGAATTAAAATAGGCTTGTGATTTATAAAATAAGCATCGCATTGTCATCGAAAGGGATCATGTTAATTATTTTTCCGTCACATTAGAAGCTTTATTTTAGCCTACGTTATAGGTCTGACTGAGATCTAGAGAGCGCAGCATATTGCAAGCGCTACTCGCGTGCGCAAAGCTGTCCAAACATAAATTCCTCACGTATCACCTAGATAGGTCTAGATAATATTTTTTTTCTGCGAAAAGATAGGCTTACATATTGCAATTTTATATAGACAGAAGCATAAAAGAGACATTAAGAAATTTCTATCCCCAGCACTTTGGAACCAAGCTGTATATCAGTGTTTTTGTCCCCAGCACTTCATAAATCAAACTGACGCCCTTGCTGAAGCGTATGCTAGCAAGGCAACGGCGAGTACAAGAGAACTTCGCGCTATTTTTTTGCCACACCCACAACTCAGTCATTGGTATTGAAATGGAAGTTTTTATTATTATTATTATTAGTTTTTTTTTTTTTTTACTTAACACGTAAAAACAATAGTGAAGGCAATTTGTCTTGGTGACAGTGGAGTTAAAAGGCATCCCATGCAGCCGCAGAGGTAGATTCTAGCGGCTTCTCATAGGTATCCACTGATATCGATAGCACATAATAGTGCAGACAACCGTCCTTGATGTAGGGTACATATCTGACTGTTCTCATGATGGTTGTTCATCTACCATTTTTACATATTACATTTTTGTACCTGTAGGGGGATTTTTTTTTTTTGACCGGACTTCCAGTGCACCAGCCCCCGTAAATAACGTACAGTCCCTTAGGAGTTATGAGACTTTAAAAAACAGCAACATGCATGTCGCAATTCTGCAACTTTGGTAAGTGGGCAAGTTGTGGGGAACCACTGCATCTCAAACACAACAGCACAAAGATATTAGCTTCCTTGATTTCCACACATGTACACCTCAACCAGGTACAACTAGTAAACAGCTGCATTCAATTCATTAATGTCATAATAGTACTTTTGTAGTATAAAGCGTCATTGGCCCTGATGTTCAGGCCTTCTCGTGTGAAGACATTCTCAGGTAAAGACGCGTCTTCCTGCACTAATGTTGACCTACAGGGTACTGGATGGAACTGCTCTAGTCTACCTTAAGGCCATCATTAAACCACATGCTAACCTCCAATCTCTCCGCTGCACCAAAGACCACTGTTTAGAACGGCCAGCACCCCGCACAGGTCAATCAAGACTCCTCTCATCCATTGTTCCTAACAGGAGGAATACTCTTGCCAAGACTATTAGAACAACAGGCGCACTCTACTTTCAAGAAACTGTTGAAGACCCAGCTCTTCCAAGAGTAACTTTTCCCAGGGGGTATTCCTGCAAAGTCGCTAATGATATTGGCGTTTATGTGATTAAGCCTCGTTTGAAGTAGCGTCAAGTTTGACATGAGGCTGAAGCCATTCCATCAACGCAAGTTAGCCGCGCCTGCCTCTCGTTAACTTAAACAAGGCTGCGTGCACGAGCTCAACACTAGACCTAAATAGGTGATTTAGGAATACCTGATGAACTGTCGTAAAATTAAGGCAGAACTACAAGAATTTTAAAAAAGAAACTTCGATATGCATTAGTCATCTGTTGAATTTTGTGTGAAATAGCTTAATGTCACATTTTTTCTAGTTGTAGGCCTACTGGCAATTCATAAAGTTGAAAAGGTTATTGAAATTATATTTTGAATCATAATGTTTGACCATTGCTTGTTGGAACAAATTGCCAGTCTCATTGTTCTGTCACAGCAGACTTGCACCTGCGACTGAAATCAATCAATCATTCAATTAAGAAATAACCTACAACTCCAGACACCACATGATGGGCCGGCATGTGACACGTCTTTGATTATGCATGCATTTGTTTTTAATTCGCAATTAAAATTATTCCTAATAGATACTTCAAAATATCCACAGTAGTTTAGTAAAAAGGGGAATTCATGCATGATCACAGTGTTCAACCTTCATCTGGTGGGAAAGATTATTAAGCAGGTGTATGGAACCTTTTTTGGTGACTTGTGTTTCTGACTGATTGCATTTTCTGACACACCACTTTATTAAGCCTTGCAGTTAACCTGCCACGGAGCAGGGCTGCATTTCCCAATAACGATGGATCTTAGTGGCTACGAATGAACGAACGAGTGATGTTACGAAGATTCTTAATATCCTCTACACGCATTTCCCAAACATGCACTTACGAAAGTTCACGCGCGTTCACGTTAAGAAGCTTCTTAAGGCGTGCGCTGTTCAATGCCGTAGTGCTGATTCACCCAGCGGAGATGGGTACGAATCAATTACATCAAATAATGTGTTTTTTGATGCTAGTTGCTACAAAGTTTTTAAATGGATGACAATATTATAGCCCACTAATAATACTCACTGTTACCATATGTGTTTTACCCGAAGGGCTTCTCCAGTAGGCTACACCCTGTTTCATTCAATTGAATAAATAAATAATAATAAAAACCAACGTTTTGTCGTGTGGAGGCCTTTCCCCCCTAATTAATTTCACGCCAACTCCTAAGTCATGTTAGAAATAGCGAGATGATATACATATCACTGATTTCATGTCTTAAGATGATTAAACAATGACAATTTCCCCACAAGTGTTGTGTACATCCAGCGCAGGTGCTGGACAATTCTGGAAAAACGTAAAAATAAGAAATGGTCGGCACACTGCTGTAGCTCAGATTTACAGAACTTTAATAATGAATTTTAATTAATGATTAAAAAAATAGGCAACAGTGGATTTTGGTGCTTCGTGCGCGAGAGAAAGAGAGAAGGAGACAGGGACAGCTGCGTCCCCGCTGTGCCCGCCATACAAATTAACTTGCGCTTTGGGGGAAAAAAACTAGCCTACAACTTTTTTTTCATTTGACGTCCACTGAAGCACTCAATGAAGTGCCCACATAAATTATTTAGGCTACCATAGATGCCCAGCTTTTCTTCGGGATATAGGCTAAAATTCCTATGGCAATGTATTAATACTCAACAATAATTTGTTATTTTTATGAGGCTGGCCTATCTTTGTACAACAAAACTGTCAAAGCAACATGTTGGCTTAGGCCTACTTGGCCTGTTTTCGCCTCATATCCTCTAGATGTCTCCACTGAGTAGCGTAATTCTTTCTGATTAAGATCATTTTAGCGGTCTACGATTACTCTGGATCACATGTAGATCTGCGAGTGATCTCACGAATCATCTTAGGCAACAAACGTTTCGGGAAATGGTCCGTAAGTGTTAAGATGGTCTTACGTGCGAACCTGCGAATTACTTAGGCTTAAGATCATCGTAACTAGGGAGCATATGTTACCCTAGCAACCCAGCTGCAATTACTATTAGTGAGAGTAATGGAACTGAACTCACACTAAAACTAGCGGTGCTTGCCGAAATTAGCGCGGCTTAGCGAATAGCTCCGTTGATGGAATACCCCCTCAGTCCCCTCAACTACTGAAGTAACACTTTCCAACTCTTGTTCTCCCCAGCAAATAGCAATCCCAGTAGATATTTACGTGTATTGTGTTGTAGCTTGATTGTTATCCCTCTTAATAACAGTGTCTGCTAAATGCTTAAATGTAATGTAAATGTCAAGGATTTTTGTGCCTCTCTTTATCCATCACAAATAGGCTACCGGCTTTCTCAGATTGCCCTCTTGAATTATCCGACATGGATCTTATGGTGTATAGTTCTACAAACTTACACATTTAAATATCTAAAATGAAAGGAGAGATTTGAGGGGTTTTTTGTGTGTGTGTCACATGACCTCAACATGCAGTCATGTGGAGAGGTCAATGTTTTGAACTACCTGCAACGATGCTTTTCTGTTGGTGGGAGTTTGATTTCAGTATTTTTATTTAATTTTGCGTCTAATTGAAGTGGCAAATCTGAGAGCAAATGAATTTAATTGGTGTGGCCTTATCTACATAACTACATGTTTTCTGTCAATGTTTGTTTAAATTGCCTTGCAGACACAGTGTTTTTTTTTTTTTTGGCCATGTCTTATTTACCTCACTCACGTCAGATGATGCGCTACGTAACTTTAAGGTACTTCCGCACAACAATGTTGAAGCCCTTCAGAGCGATTTCAAGCCCAATATTTTCTAACCGAACCAATCAGGGCTGCTGGCTGCTGTAGAGGGTGTGACGTAGTGAAGAAGCAACTGTTTTGAATCCAACCAATCCAACAAACGTAACCAGCATCATCGGTTGGTTTCGATGTGATTGGCTGAAGTGTACGTCAATTAAATTGATGGACGTTTGTCCAGTTAGATTCAAGGATTTTTGGCTCCTGAAATAACTCGTCTATTGCTGGTCATCAGATGTTCGCGAGTTAGCGCTACATCTGACGTGAGTGAGGTAAATGTCATAACTAATATACAATTATTCATTAACATTTTTACACACTTTACGGAGCAACGTTACGCTTAAAATTCAGACAAATTAAATTTTAAAGTTGGTCTTTAAAGGTGTGAATCCAACTGTAGCCCTGTTGTTTTGCAAAGCGAAATGGCGTAACTGCAGTTCATGGCAACAGGTGGGGGCATATGAAAGCAAAACCTCATCATTTTCATTTCATTAATTCATTTCATTTCACAGCTGATAGCATATAGCCTGGCAATGCCATCCTACGTACCTCCGCTAAACATTTTATCTCCGTACGTAGTCTGGACCAAGCCCCCTAGCTGCCTTTCCCTCGGTTACTCTACGGTTTAGCCAATCAGCACACAGTTTAGAGTGATGTCTCAAACTTTTGTAGTCCTACCGGATAGGAACTTGTTTGTTATTCAGTCAACAGTCGCTTTCGCCCAGGCTAGATAGCATATTCAATAGTCAAAAATAAATCATTACTATGCAAGTGCACTCACAGTTTGTGTTATTTGCTGAATCCATAAACGTTCCCAGCCCTGTAGAAATATGAACAGGAAAATAAACCATTGCCCTGTTCACTTGAAATTGTTTATCCATTCATTTAGACATAAACAGCCACATCAAATGGATATATTTAAAGTGCTCCAATGTAAAAGCTGTATTGTATGGATATGAGTAAGGAAAGCAATACAATTTAGATATGAGTAAACAAGCCTTACATTTTCTCACAGATGTATCTAATGTCAAGTTCACATTACACAATTTTAGAGTAGATTTGTAGGTCACAGGGTCGATAAGAAATCACAGGTACTCGTGGGGAAACTCCTGGGGCAGTGTTGATCTGCGAGCACAAGTCGTCAGCTGTGAATTACTCTCTGACGCAATTAAGGGCAATCATGGTTTGTCGCAAGTTATTTGTGGACATCTGGCATGCCAGATATCTTGAGAAATCACAAGCAATTCACAGGGCAACAGCCAATCAGAGGCATGATTCATGTAAATTTTCAAAACTCAGCTTTCAAAACTCAGCTTTCAAAATCCGCTTTCAGCAGTCTGTCACCAAGCAACAGTTTTATTATTTGTAGGCAGTCATGTTAACCTTACTTGCTAACAGAAGATAAATTGGGTTACCAATTTAAACACCTTGTAAAAAATTCTACTATATTTTTCCAACAATAACAAGGTTGCCTGTGTAGCCTAGCCTGATTGCCATCGACTTTCAAAGCTCTGTGAGACTTTAGTCTGACCAACAGCCTGTACAACAAACGTTTCCCAAAGCGCATGGTTGACCTGCCTCCCTCAAATGCCTTGGTTTGCTACTGGGTGATGTCAGAAAATGCTGTGCACCACTCTGACGTATGTGACGCGAAGGGAACTGCTTGAGTAACAGCTAACAGGACTGAGAGCCGTTGGAGCTGCTCAAAGTTGATTGGTTCCCGACCAAGGAGGTGGAGTTCCAGATTTTTTGGGAATTCAGAAACGCTATTTAGATTAATAGCTGGCCACACCAGTGACGGCAACACCGACGGTGTTACGTCACTAGGAGGGCGTGCCAGGCTAAGTGTAGCCTGCATGTAGTATGTAGAGAGCTATACGAATGTGGACACACTCAGCGCACCCTGCTCTGTCTGTGCCAGGTCTTGTAGTGAGAGTTTGGGATTTTAGACATTAACCTATGTTATAACATTGTATTCCTTATTATTTCATTATCTTAATTAATTTGGTTACGTCTCTGTATATTGTAAGCCAGACAGGTAAATTGATTAGAGCCATTTGCTTAACAGGTAAACACCCCCTGTCCCCCTTCCCTAACGTCTCTCAGGTGATAATTGGTCTCCGGAGCCACAATGTTCATGGTGACCATTTGGTCCTGCCGGAAACTATTTGCATGATTCGCGGGAAAATGGTCAGACACGTATGTGTATTCCACAAGAGCCTAAAATTCAGACCTAACTGTACGAATGTTAGTTGCATTGTGAACCTCTGAGCGAGCGACACTAGTGACTCCCTTGTTTGGCCATCATTGTAAAGCTGAATAAACCTGCATTTTGGTGAATCCTGAGCTGACGGCGTTTTGTGTATCTGATTGTAAGACATAAAAAATACCATCAGTAGTGTGAACACAGAGGTCGAAGATCAGCCTCATGCCTGACTTTTAGACTCCTGATACCAAAAATGTGAGTCGCATAATGTGAACACTGGAGAGCTCACAGGCGTGTTGTGGCTAATATTGTGTAATCTGAATTTGCCATTAGAGTGCATTTATCATATTAATGTACCAGTAGTATAATATAATAACCTACCAATAGCTTCTACAGCTTTAGAGATAAAGCCTTTTTCACATTGTGTCATGTTTCCTTGACCACTGGCATCCTTGGAATATCCACAGCTCATACCTCCATTTTCCTTCGCAATGTTATCCATGACCTCAAGCAACTTGGGAAGTTGAATTAGCTCATTCCACAACATGCATTTACAGTTTTGTATGATGCCTCCTATGGTTGGGTGTTCTTTGTACATGTCCACTGTTTTGGAGTGCCACTCTTTGGGTGTTGGGATCAAAGCCAATGAATGTTTATATGATTGATCACTGAAGGACTTAAGGATTGACTCTAGCCTCTGTCTATGGAAGTTATTAAATTCTTTAGGCTGCAAGACCAGCAGGAACACATGTGGTCCAGGGTCAGAAAGTCTCTGACATGTTTTCTTAAACTGAGTCAGTTTCTCCTCAGAAATGTTTGGATGGAGATGATCTGGAGTGTTGATGAGAACTATTTCTTTATCTGACAGCTGTCCTCTGATTGTCATGTAGCAGTTTGTTTCTTCCTCAGTGTTGAAAACCCTCTTCCCTAGTATGAAGTTCCCCACTGAACTCCTCTCTGTCCAGCTGTTGCCCAACAGAATAACCCTCATTTCAGACACTGTAGAGAAAATTAGTAAAGTGAGTCACAGGCTACAGTTGCATTTTTATTGTGTGTACAAGTTTGGCCTTGCATTTTATATTCTACTGCGTTTTTAAAGTGGCACTTTCCTTTTGCCATTTTGCAGAATTTGCGAACTGGTTGACAGAAAACCGTTCTGCATTGTCAAATTTTGCCAAATGCAATTGCATGCCTTAAAACTATCATGTCTGAAAGAACAAATTGAAAAAATTTGGCTCCATGAGGGGTCCCTAGCTCATTAAAGTTTGATAACCCCTGGCTTAACACATGACTTACAAATCATTACAGCCATTAATTAGGTGTGCATTAGGGTCTTTGGAGTTTTTTGCCCTCAACGGTGCCTTTCAGGTAGCGCTGACTCAGTTTAGGGTTAGGATGAGGGTTGAGAGGGTTAGGAATAGGGTTAAGGTAGTGCCTTTTAGGCTGTGCTGCCTGGAAGGTGTCGTTGGGGGCAAAAACACCATTGAGCTGTGTAATGGATAACGTTTTCTTTACAATTCCTCATAGTTAAAAAGGAAGTTGTTTCTGACCACAACAAGACAAAGCATTTGTATTACAGTGCAGCTCCGGAGTGAAGTAGAGCATAGCCTATTGAACAAGCCTGCTTAATGCACTTGTGCAGCAGGGCTATGCTTAAACTCTCCTCCGGAGCTATCCTTTAATTAACATGAATATAACTCCTTTACACTCACTGTCAGGCCGAGGACGATCAGGGCTACTGCTGCGTTTTTGGAAATGTGAATCTTTATCCCCTGCAGAAAATTAAGACATAAGCCAGCTGAACTATGAGAATGAAGCTGGTGTTTTTTATGTGTAAACATCAGTCCACTGCCCACTTGTTGCTTGTGCAGGCATGTGTGTGTGTGATTGTGTGTCTACAAACATGTGCTAGTGGTTATGTTGTGCTGCTAGTATGTGTATCTGTACTACTACTACTACTACTCCCTACATAGCACTTTTCAAAACACCCAAAGCGCTTTACAGTTGAAGGGGGACCTCACTAACCACCACCAATATGTAGCACCCAACTGGGTTATTATGCACCAGAACGCCCATCACATACTAGCTTGAAGTGGAGAGTGAGGTAATTACTGAATGGGCCAATTACAGTGGGTGATTATTAGGGGGCAGATTGAAGAGACTTTAGCCAAGACACCGGGGAACCCCCTACTCTCACAACCTGTCTAGAGAAGCGCTATAGAAATCGAACGTGTTGTTGTTGTGAAATATCACTTGATCTTATTTTGGACAAATTGAAATAGAATATAATCTATTTTAACATCAAAGAACAATCCATTCTATGTCCCCTTTAAGCTTTATATCAGAATATGCTATACTGAAGCTTTAATGTTATTATTCCATTCTATCAAGCCATGAGAGAAAACGTGTCCAAAAGTGTAAACTGAATAAAGTTGAAAACAAACAGTTTAGTAGAGATATTTCAGGTTAATAAAGAATGACGGGACTTACCAGCTTGCCTACCCGCCATTGCAAACGTGTCTGTTGCATACTGAAAGAATTACAGTTACATTCGGTTATTCTAAAAAGCGTAGTTATGTAACAGTAAACATTTATAAAATCAAGATTCAAGTATTCATGTGTTTGCAATCAATGAAGGCATGTTATGCTATATCACTGGCTATAATGCTCTCTTTAGACCTATTAGCCTAAGCCTAGACTAGACTACTGTATGTCAGTTTGGATAAAGCTGTCTGCCAATAAAACATGTAACAAAAAAATAAAATCCCCTCACACACAATTTGAATATGGTCAATACTCTGGTTAGGACAAGAATATGCCATAGCGTGGTTTTATGTTGTGTGTTTAGTTTAGGCCCAGAACTTCTGAATTCCAAATACAGACGTAGCTTGTAACCTAAGATAAGATCTGGCCCATGTTTTAAGCCTAGGCAAAGAAAGACAGAGGAATTAATAAAGGCTAGTGCGTCCATACTTGTAGGTCTAATTATGCTGTTTAACCTTTGTAATTTCAGCATTTTGAGAGTAATAATTAATTTTCAGACTGTAGACATAGATTTAATATGAATGAAAATGGTTTCCCTCTTCTTAACCCTTCAGCTATGTACGTTCACTGATGCACCTTGTTTTACTTTGATCAAGGATGAGACGGCCAATTGTCAGTGAGGTGACTATGCAAAGAATGTTGTCTTATAGACTTGGCGTTTTAAAAATGGTCTAACTTTCCTCTTTTTTGATAAATGCTTTCACTCACCATCTGAAAAAAACAATGCATTTCAACACAGTTGACAGAGAAAATGAAAGGAAAATTGAAGGTGAAAATCTGATTGTCCCACTAACTGGCAAATGCCCTTATAAGCCCTATTAGCAGTCCTATAAATGTAATTTAATGTGAGAATAACATAACCTGGCTTGCGGGACCACGTTCAGAAATGAACTGTGGTCTGGCAAAACTAGCATTGCCCGGGAATTCTGGGCAGGGTTAATTTAAATGTTCAAATGCTATCAGATTTCTATCAGTGTTAAGTTATCGTTAGCTCGCCTCCTTCAGCCTGCTCGTTTCTCATTAGGTCTTGATTTTTCTGAGCTCAAGAGTTGAGGAAATTGCTTCCTTGGCCATACTGACTGCATTGCAAAATTTCATGCAGCGGCAGGAAGTATGGTCGGGCCAAGGCTAAGAATAACATAGGAGAAGTGCTTATTATCTACCTCAATGAAGCAGCAGTGTCTACTCGACAGACATGCCAAGTCACATAAATGAACACAATTTTTGGACAGTTTGCCATTTAGCTGCACAGGCAGGGGCGTAGTTAACCCCCGCAGCCCCCGCAAGGCGGGGGGGCCATCAGTCCAAGGGGCCCCGCCCAACCTGTCATTTCAAAAGTTTGAAATTATTGTTACAAGTCGTAGCGCTCCGTGACGCATAGGCGCTGATAACGTAAGAAAATAATAAGCTATCGGTATTTTAAAGAACGTCTTCTCCGAGATAAACATATGACGTTACCTATGCCTGCAGTCACTAGTTTCAGCTTGTCAGTGCATGGTGTGTGCGTGCGTGAGTTCGGAGAAGAGGGCAAGAGGACAAAATAGCTGGTCACAGGGAACCGCATTCTAGCAATTGGATTTCACGGTGGACAGCAAACTACACAGCGATTCAGTGTATAAACGGGAGAAAAGTGTATTAGTCTATTTCTTGCACGTTTTAGTTGGTGACTTCAAACAAATAGTTTCTATATGCACAAGTTTACCATGTGCGCAACTGGCTTACAGGCAGGTGGTCTGATGTGCTGTGAGCTTTGTCAAGTTCTTGTTCACATTTCGAGAGCTTCAAGAGCAATGAAAGTAGGCTACTGATTATTCGCCGAACACAAGCAGCACGCCGACGGAGTAGTTGCTTTATTAATATTGCATTTTTAAAAGAGCTGACGAGAACATTTTATGAGTACTACAACAATGTCATATCGCGGTAGATTTGAAACAGGGGGCGTGTGCAGAACTTGTGCCCCTGGGATGCGTCTGCATCATCATCTTTTTGACAAAGGTTGGGCACCCCTTAGAGAAACTTCAAGGCTACATTAGTGAAGAATAATACTGAATATAGCCTACTCTTCATTCTTTATCACACTTTGGGAGTTTTAATTTTAAAAATAAAGTCAAATATTTTTTTCCCCCTTAAAATAATGGGAAACAAACCAATTAAGCTATAAGTTTTGAAGAAGGTGTCCAATTCCTTAAATGCTACTGTATGTGAAGTGTGAAGTACACATTTCCCATTGTCCATCCAGAGGGCAAGTTCTGCATTAAGGACAAATAATGTTAGTTAACCGGAGCCCAATAACTTAATAGGACTAATTGCCCTGAAGCTCACCTTTTAGGCTACACTTAGGCTATAGGCCTAGAAAAAAAGCATATTTCTTTCATGCGATAACAAGTTACAGTGGGGAGAACAAGTGATACACTGCTGATTTTTCAGGTTTTCCCACTTGCAAAGTATGTAGAAGTCTGTAATTTCTATCATGGATACTCTACAACTATGAGTGATGGGATGTAAAACAAAAATCCAGAAAATCACATTGTATGATTTTTAAATGATTATTTTCCATTTTATTGCAAGAAATAAGTATTTGATACATCAGAAAAACAGTGGTTTTCTATTGGATTCCGGTCTGGAGACTGGCTAGGCCACTCCAGGACCTTGAGCTGTTTCCTACGGAGCCACTCCTTAGTTGCCCTGTATGTTTTGGGTCGTTGTCATGCTGGAAGACCCAGCCACGACCCATCTTTAATGCTCTTACTGTGGGTAGGAGGTTGTTGGCCAAGATCTCACGATACATGGCCCCATCCATCCTTCCCTCAATACGGTGCAGTCGTCCTGTCCCCTTTGCAGAAAAGCATCCCCAAAGAATGATGTTTCCACCGCCATGCTTCACAGTTGGGATGGTGTTCTTGGGGTTGTACTCATCATTCTTCTTCCTCCAAACACGACGAGTGGACGAGTTCTATTTTTGTTTCATCAGACCACATGACCTTCTCCCAGTCCTCCTCTGAATCATCCAAATGGTCATTTGCAAACTTCAGGTGGGCCTTGACACGAGTTGGCTTGAGCAAGGGCACCTTGCGTGCACTGCAGGATTTTAATCCTTGTGCTACTGATGGTTTTCTTTGAGACTGTTGTCCCAGCTCTATTCAGGTCATTGACCAAGTCCTGTCGTGTAGTTCTGGGCTCATTCCTCACCTTCCTCATGATCACTGATGCCCCACGAGGTGAGATCTTGCATGGCGCCCCAGACCGAGGGAGATTGACAGGTGTCTTAAATTTCTTCCATTTTGTAATAATTGCACCAACAGTTGTTGCCTTCTCACCAAGCTGCTTGGCTATTGTCCTATAGCCCATCCCAGCCTTGTGCAGGTCTACAATTTTATCCCTGATGTCCTTACTCAGCTCTCTGGTCTTGGGCATTGTGGAGAGGTTGGAGTCTGATTGATTGTGTGGACAGGTGTCTTTTATACAGGTTCAAACTAGTTCAAACAGGTGCAGTTAATACAGGTAATGAGTGGAGAACAGGAGGGCTTCTTAAAGAAGAACTAACATGTTTGTGAGAGCTAAATATCTTAGTGGTTGATAGATGATCAAATACTTATGTCCTGCAATAACATGCAAAATAATTATTTAAAAATCATCTACTGTGATTTTCTGGATTTTTGTTTTAGATTTCATCACTTACAGTTGTAGAGTACCTGTGATAGAAGTTACAACCTTCTACATGCTTTGCAAATGGGAAAACCTAAGAAATCAGCAGCGTATCAAATACTTGTATAAGGAACTGAGAACCTCCTGATTGTCCTGAGTCTAATGATAACAGTTACAACAGTTGCTTATCATGAAAAATCTTCCACATTTTCATCCAAATGTTCCTCAGAAGGGGGCCCCGTTTGATTTCCTGCGGGGGGCCTCGAGTGCTTGCGTTACGCCACTGTGCACAGGGCAACATTATTTGCTTACTGCTGTGGTAAATATTACCACAGAATATGTTTTTGTTACATTAAACAATGGTATAAAATTACTACTTGCTAATTTAAAAAGGAAAAGAGCTGTATGACATTGAAAAGTGAAAAAGATGATATTGCTACACCTTTGATAGAGTAAAAACCATGAGTTGAACAGGAAACCACGGCGGAGATAGTAAGTTCCTGCTCGCAGTGAAAAGCATGAACTAATAGCCTGCCTCAAGCTACATGTAATGTCTAGAACTTTTAGGAAACGCTAGACTGGCAAGTGAGAAAACCTTTTCACCAATGTAAAGTAAATTAGAGACTTTTGATTACCTAATGATAGACATATAAATTCTAACCAAACAGTTTGAGTAATCCATGACAAAGACAGAATAGGTCCTTTGAATTATTAAATTTGTATATGTTAGTATGCCATCTATATTCTTATTTACATTTTTTAAAAAAAAATGCCTTATACTCCTCTTTTCGATAAATAATTTCACTTACCACCTGAAAAGTCAATGCGTCACAACATGGTCGACAGAGAAAATGAAAGGAAGAGACGCTACCTCAGAAGGTGAAAACAATCTGATTGTCCCACCCACTGGCAAACGCCCTAGAAGCCTTATAGCCTCTGTCTATTAGTAGTCCTATAAACGTAATGTGACAATAACATAGACCTACACGTTAACTGTTAGGGCAGAGTTTTAGTCAAAGAAGATGAGGAGAATTGCTTATTATGCTTCATAAGTCAATTTTTTGGACAGTTTGTCATTTAGCTACTCAGGGTAACAGTTTTCCCTACTGGTGTGTTAAATATTACCGCAAAATATGATTTTGTTATATAAAGCATTAGTATGACATCAGTGCCATTATTATTGTAAGGAAAAGAGCTATTTGACATTGAGAAGTTGGTGCACCTTTGCTGCACGAGTTAGACAGGAAACCACAGCTGAGCAAGTAAGCTCTTGCTCAGGCTGATTTAGAAGCACACGAGTGCACTGTAAACCCCAACATTTCAGCAGAGCAAACTCAACTCAACATAAATTCCTTGCTCTTTGAAATATTTATCATCTGCCATTGGTCTTGTGGCCTGGACATCTTCAACTTGAGCTTGACGTTGGCAATGAGCAGGTATTAAACAATTTAAAAGGTAGTGGTTGCTTTATAGTGAACGCACACCTAGCTGATTGATTGATATGAGCTTTGAGTCGCCTATACAATACATAAGACTCTTGTACAACATATAAGAAAAATGTAAGATTTATATAAATCTTTTACATATGGGTGGAAGCTGGTCTATTACAACTATGGGACAAAGAAGGACAAATAAGGAATTTGTAATGGATGCAAATCACTATCACTGAGTTGGAATCCTGGGCTTTTTGGCTTAGTGGTTAGAGAGTTCGACTCCCATGCCATGGGTTTCTTGTAGTTGAAGAGGTGGCAGGTTCAAGACCTGAGTGATCAAACTGACCTTGGCTATTAGTGCAAAGATAGACAATGTTCCCTTTACAGTTTGCCAAAAGAAGGACAGAATGCTGCAGACTTTGAGAACCTGGGGACTTTAGACAAGATCAAAAGCCAAAACACTCACATTAAGGATAAGAACGGCAACATTTGCTCTGCTCTACCAGATGGTAGGAGTAGGTACTGACCTGCTTTACTGTGGTGACAGTATCCATGCAGTGTTTGATGTAACTTAATACTGTGTCTGTGTGTGTCTGCAGGTCTTAATGTTCAAAGACACTAGATTCAGTGTTGGCAAAACAGTCCTGTAGCTGGGTCAGGGCTTTATCAGGCAGGAAGTTTATGGTTTTGGGTTGGTATTCCAGGCAGTGAGGGGGACCCATGGCCAGTGCTTGTGCACAGGGCCCAGAATTTGGTGCTACGCCCCTGGTCCCTGCTTGCCTTGAACTTATTTTGTTTGAACTGTGCTATTCTTTTGTTGAGCATTTTTGCCCTTTTCACTTTTGCCAGTTTTTTTTCCCCTTCTTCTCATCTTTGCAGTTTGTTTGTTTGTTTGTTTGTTTGTTCTTGTTTATCTGACCTTTGCATTTTGCCATTACTGTAAATCTTTTTTAAATTATCCCTGCAAAACAATGGTTAAAGGTACAATGTGTAGGTCTAACGTTTTTATTGTTCAATATCAAAATCTGTCTTACCTGTTGACAAGCTTGTCCTTTCTCATAAATATTAACCACCACTATTAATTCTGTGTGTCCGTATTGGCTTGAAATTTTGCATTTCCATGCACATTAACTGGGGTAGACTCTCCATGTAAATCCTCCATCTTGAAATACAAAAGCTGAAAATGGTCATATCTTTCGCGGTTTCGCTACAGACTGACAATAGACTGGCATCAGCATGCAGGCTACCATAGCTATTATACATAATTTGAATTTTTTTATTTTTCTCGAAGGCTACATTGGGCCCTATCATGCAGACGGCGCACCATGCTTTCACGACTGGCGCCAGCTGTCATTTGCTATTTTGTGCGAGTGCATGGTTCATTTTTCTGTCAAGTAATTCGCGTTGTCTAATTAGCAAATGACTTTGCGTCCTCGAAGGTGTGGCTAGGCCCTTAGGCGCAAAGCGCAACAGATGCTATTATACAGATGCAGAAAAGGATCCGCCACTGACTGGGAAAAACCTGGTCATTCGTCAGTCACGCATTCCTGAAATGCTATTTTATGGGCGCACAACGCAATAGGTAATGCAGTCCTCGTTCCAACATAACAACGAAGGCCACAAGAATAATTATTACAATCGGAAAATCATTATGATGACGTTGTGTTGGTAATTGGTGTTACTGTAATCCGCAGCTTTATGTAAGGTCATGAAATTGAGAGCATGTGTAATGTTCTGTTTTAGGCAAGCAAATTAGCACAACCACTAATGTGACCTTTAGTAAACATAGTGAATACCTGAGGCTAGATCTGTCACACTCCCTTGCCTTTCCGAAATGAACACCTAAGCCCTGTCCCATTTCTACCACTTGTACTCGCCGGTGCAAATTTTCTGCGCTGTGAAAATAGCAAAATGCCTAATGGGGTTTTGGGCCCTATTTTGACTACGCAATGTCAAATTATGTTTGACGCATGGCACATATTGTGTTGGGGGGGGTGGCGGCGGCATTTTGCTATTTTCACAGCGCAGAAAATGAACTTCGCGCCGGACCAAAGTTCAAAAAGGTTGGATTTATGATGCCTAATTAATCATGGGTGTGTTATGGGTGTAACGCAGACATTTTGCTATTTTCACAGCGCAGAAAATGAACATCGCGCCGGCGCAAAGTTCAAAAAGGTTGGACTTACGATGCCTAATTAATCATGGGTGTGTTATGGGTGTAACGCAGACATAACCAATGACAGGTCAATATGTCATTGCCTTTAAGAACGCAGAGCGCCTGGTGAATTGCTATAACACCAGCAGATCTCCTCCTTGAGCATTTAAGGAAATTAAAATATTGAATAGCTAGCAAGCTCACACATCGGGTCTAGTAATAGTCAGAGCCGTAATGGCTCTGGTAATATTAAATTGATGTCTACAGGCTGCACAAGACACGAATGAAGCTGATTTAGTCCTGATAGATATCTCGGAATTTTCATCCGAAAGCGAAAGGAAACACGATTCTCCATTCAACATCCCCCTTCTTATATCCTCACGCGTTTTCTGTTGCAGGCTAATAAATTGTGTAGTGGTTAACCACATCTTCCTGGACTTCATGATGATTTTCCGATTTAAATAATTAATGTCGTGGCCTCCGTGTTTATGCTGGAACGAGGACTGCATTTCCTACTGCATTGTGCGCTCATAGAATTGCATTTCAGGAATGCGTGACTGACGAATGACCAGGATTTTCCCGGTCACTGGCGGGGCCTTTTTCTGCGTCTGTTAGCATCTGTTGCGCACCAAGTCACACCTTCGCCACACCATCGCCACACCTACAGGCTCAAAGTCATCTGCTAATTAGACGACGGACTTAAAAATGGACAATGCGCTCACACAGAATATTAATGACAGCAAGCGCCAGTCACAAATGCACGGTGCGCCGTCTGCATGCCCTTTAAGTTACTTTTCGGATACCATAGATATCCTATACAGTATTTGTTAAGTTCGTATCCAAAGCTGGTCACCATCTTTCTGTTGATTGAGTTTGCAAAGAATCATGGGTAATTCCATCTTCACTTTGCTCATTGTCTGGACCTGACCTCCCTCTTTTAAGGGGTGATTTTAAGGGCTGACAGGCACTCGCCTTAGGTTTTGAAAGTATTGGGACACTACACTTACAACGTGAACGTGCAAAAACGAGTGATAGGGCAAAAACAAGTAGAAATGGGAGAAATGGGACAGGGCTTAGGTGTTCATTTCGGAAAGGCAAGGGAGTGTGACAGATCTAGCCTCAGGTATTCACTAAGCCTATATGTTCACTAAAGGTCACATTAGTGGTTGTGCTAATTTGCTTGCCTAAAACAGAATAATCCACATGCCCTTTATTTCATGACCTTACATAAAGCTGCGGATTACATTACCACCAATTACCAGTAACACCGTAGGGTACAAATTTGTTTTGGTCATTGTAAATGACAGTCCCTTTAACAACATTCAAGACAATCACAGGTTCCGATTGGCAAAACAACAAAAACAACCCCATATGCGATAAAAATCATTTGGTAAATATGATAATATTCCTATAGTAGTTTAATTTAGAGACATATAGTAGTTTAGTTTATAGACCTGCAGTTAAGAGACGTATCCACATCTTGGAGGGGAACAGATACAGAAACAAAGCCAATCTGTACTTATGGATATTTCCCCATTCATTTTGGAGGGTCTGGTCTTGTTAAGCCCTAATAGCTGCCCAAAGGCGTATCCAATATGGCGGCCGAGTGATGTGACTTGCCTTAGAAGGACTTTCACAGACATCTCCCCTTGACCTACTGGCTTACTGTCCCCTGTATACACTGGGGAAAGTCCGGTCTCCGGGAGACAACAGCCTATTTGACTGACTACCAAATATTGGTTGCAGGAAATGGCAACTTATTTTTTTCAAAAATTTCTTGGGGGAAACCCTCCTACTACTGAATTCACTTTCTTTCAAATAATGCATATTTGAAGTCCACAATTTGGGAAGTCCTAAATAGACAAAAGTGGTTTTACATTTTTGTGCATGAATATTCTAAAAGCTTATATCTATTTGGGACTTCCCAGTTTGTGGGGTTCCCATGTGCATTATTTGATAAAAAGTGAATTTCATCATATGTTTTAAATGTTATTACCCATTTTTTCAAGTCAGAAAAAGGGATAATTAGTATGACAGTATGTTCAGTTTGCTACCATGGAATGTCGGAATGTGTGTGAAATTAGCCCAATGCCATAGGCCTGCTTACCTTTTTGTTTCAGCCATACATAACACAAGGGCGCACTTTTTTGTAGTACAGGTAAGAAATTCAAACTACTTTCACCCCTGGTGCCCCCTTGAAAAAAACTCTGTCCCCACCTCGGCCCTCCTTGTAAATTTGATCTAGAACCGCCACTGCCATTGACATTGGGACATGTTAACACTTTTTATACTTGGACACTAAAGGCTAATCATCACTTGCAGGACATAGCCTATTTGTGGAGTAATAGTGGCTAAGTGATCGCAGAAGAATTTAAGAAGTAGCATGTGGCTAACCGCATTTATGCTTTTCCCAGCTAGGACCTACCATGCTAGTCGAATATGTAGCCTTCTACCATATGCTCGCCAAACATGAACAAACTTTTTTCCCTTTCGATATTGTCACTACACTCATGTATGCTAGGCACATACCACAACATTCCATAACAATGCCATTTTTTCCAATCTACAGTTAAAATAATTACATCCCCTATCATAGGCAAAATTAATCAGACAGCTTTGCCTAATGAATCAGAGCCGTAATGAATGGAACGACACTGCCACCTAGAGGATGGCTAATCATAGGGAAACGATGAATGCATACGTGTGATTGGGGATCCATAAGTGTGATTAGGGATCCACAAATGCAGAAATACAATTCACAAATATAATTTCCAGTTTTACAAATATAATTTTTTTTTACAAATACATTTTTTCATAATTGCAAATACAACATTATTTGTGAAGACAAACTTACAAGTTACAAATATGAAACTTGCATTTGTGGATATCTGAACACATTTGCAAACCATTACCTATTTGTAGATAACCCTCTGTGCATTTAGAAATACTTTTGAGACATTTTAACTTGATATGTATGTTGGTTTA
>JAODXP020003514.1:0-22500 GCA_027497455.2 Sardinella longiceps
CTCTCTCTCTCTCTCTCTCTCTCTCTCTCACACACACACACACACACACACACACACACACACACACACACACACACACACACACAGAAATACAGAGAGAAGAGGAAAAAAAACACTGCACTGCTACCCACTCACTTCCCCCACTGCTTCCATCCAATGAGGAAGTAGACGGCATTTATTCTATTCTATATTCCATTAAAGCCAACACAGAGAAAGGCATTGCATGCTGGGAGATTAAAGGACAAACAAACGCCACAAAACACATTAGTGTTAGGAGATGAAAGAGACTGACAGAGAAGGAGAGAGGGAGAGAGAGAGAGAGAGAGAGAGAGAGAGAGAGAGAGAGAGAGAGAGAGAGAGAGAGAGAACAGCAGGACTTAGGAGGATTGGAAGAGAAACTTTACTTGAAAAACAGATAGAGAGAGAGAGGGGAGAGAGAGAGAGAGAGAGAGAGAGAGAGAGAGACAGCAGGACTCTGCTGTAAGAAGATTGGAAGAGAAACTTTATTTGAAAAAACAGAGAAGGAAAGAAAGAGGGAGGGAGAGTGTGTGTGTGTTTGTAAGAGGGAGAGAGAGAAAGTGAGAGGAGTGATAAATAATGCAACAGTAAATCAGAGTAAAAGTGTGTGTGTGTGTGTGTGTGTGTGTGTGTGTGTGTGTGTGTGTGTGTGTGTGTGTGTGTGTGTGTGTGTGAGTGAGTGGATGGGTAGGTGAAATGAAATGAATCCATCTCATAACTCATCGTATGAATGAGCACACCTGGATGCTCACCACACACACACACACACACACACACATTAGTCCCTCTCACTTTCCTTTCCACTGTCCCGCTCCTCCGCCCACATCAAAGCCCACAGGTGTGCTGTGGTTGGGCCCTGTGTGTGTGTGTGTGTGTGTGTGTGTGTGTGTGTGTGTGTGTGTGTGTGTGTGTGTGTGTGTGTGTGTGTGTGTCTGGCCTCCCATAAATCCATCTGGAGGAGTGGTTGCCGTCGGCCTCATCTGTTTCAGTCTATACACAGACACTTTCATCACAGCCGTCCCGTAGGGCGTGTGCGCGTACACACACACACACACACACACACACACAGAGAGACTGATATATCACGGGTCCTCTCCCTCATTGCCAGTGCATCTTTGGGCTTGGGGGCCCAGTGAGGTACTCTGTTTTAGGCAGTCCATTAGGTCAGACAGTGGCCATGATGAGGGGAGATGTGTGTGTGTGTGTGTGTGTCTGGGTGTGTGTGTGTGTGTTGAGTGGTGGAGTGACCAAGACACTCCAAGGCCTACGTCAGAGAACTGACCACCAACCATATTGACGGACAGCTGCCTCAGCCAATGTCTCTGCTGCCCATTCAAAATGTTGACACACATGACGGTTAACACTAGAAGGGATATGCCAACAGTTGGAAATGACGTTAAAATATAACATTTATCCTGGTTGGTTAGATATCTCTGTGTTGGCCCAGTGTGTGTGCACTCACAGAACTCACTAAAAACTCATTGAGTTAGAATTCAAAATGTAAAAATGTAAAAACAAAAACATCAACAACCAAAAAAATGATGCAATATAAATTCCAGATGGTGGAAAACTAACTCATCTGTTCCCTGTCCCAATACCCAATAGCACCAGCTCTTTTGGGCAAGTACAAAAGTAGAAAAATCTGCATAAATATCTGCCTGCAAAGAACTCAAAACCAGTGCCGCCATTACTGAATACTCCAACAGTTGTGTTCTGTCGTGTGTCAGTATCTGCTGATACTGCGTCTGTTGACTTTTTTGCTGTGAGATGTACAGTAACATCATCGTTCATGTCGCTATAGAAACAATGACATAAACAATGCTTCATTTGACAGTTTGTCCCTGGCACAGAAACTGACAATGAAAAAAAAAAAAACAAATAAAAAAAAACAAATAAGGAATCAGACAAATCAGCGCTAGCAAAAACATAACCTCTTTTGCGCCTACAAATTCTTCATAAATATCTGCCCGCAGGGTTTCCCTGAGCTTTCTTCTTCATTCCTCTAAAAGAACCAAACCAGTGCTGCCATTACTGCAGTAACGTTTTGCTCTGTCATCTGCCACTGTCTGCTGTTGTCATAGTGTGTCTGTTGACATTTTTGTTGTGAGAGGTAACATCACCATAGATATAGTTGCTATAGAAACAATGACACAGACATTGTTCCATTTGACAGTTTGTCACTGGTAGAGAAACTGACTGAAGCTACAGTCTGGAGACGACTTGTCAACAGTTGTTCTTCTCTGGATTAGAAGAAGGCCCAGACACAGTGTCAGGCTCCTGTCTCTTCCACTTAGAGCATGACACAGCTGATACTGGTTGTTCTAGAACTCCCTGAAGACTCTACTCAAGAGTCACTCAAGAAATGTCATACGTTTACGTTTATGCTTAAGCAATATCACACGAGTGGGAGTGATGTTATTGGAAGAATATCATCACTGTGTGTTGTTCGTATGCACGAAGCCGCAGGCACAAAGCCGCAGGCTGAATGCAGTAGGCAACCACACAGTGATGATATTCTTCCAATAACATCAGGACCACGAGTGTGATATTGCTTTTATACAACAATTCCATTACCAACTTACTAAGTTTTTAAACACAAAATTGTATTTTCTAGGTCCTACTGTTTAGTTTCAATTTTTATCCGTTCTTTCCGCCCCCCAAAATAGTTCTTAGCTTAGAACTACCCTGGCAATATGTAAAAAATTAGACAAATAGCAAACTAGATGTATTGGATATTTACTGAAGATTTCAAACTTTTACAGAGAGTTCATCAGTTGCAAAACTGAAAGAAACAAATACTTTGGCAAGGGGAGCGGGGGCAACCCCCTTTATGCAGACTGGGGTCGGGCTCCGTTAAGGTGAAGTGGATGAGATAGCCTATGTGTGGGATACTGTCAATAAACTGGTCATAATGTCTTTTTGGAGTCATTGAGGATTTTTTTGATGTATTTATCATATTCTACAACTGCCTATCATCATTTCAAGCCAAGTAATGTAAGTTGTTATAGTTCGTATTAATTCAGGTTAGGCAGCTGCATTTTACTACAAATTGTTAGCGAGCTAGCTAACGTATTTTTTTTTTTTAAATTGAGAAGTGGTGTTTCATTGAATGACAACCAGCTGGACAATGTTGCCGAGATTAGTTTAAGTTGACAGACCAAAAATAAACGAAGGCTAGTGCAAAATATTTAGTTTAAGCGTAAGTCTAAAACAGTTTGCTTCTAGTTAGCATACTGTTGCTATGTTACTTGCTATTCACTTGAACTAGTCCGTTAGCACGCTTACTAAGTTCATGGACGTACCAAAAGTGTTTTCCAAAGCCCCACATTTTAATTTATTGGTATTATGAATGATTACAGACAATGTCATGGCGCTAGTTCATACAGGAAAACAAGAAACTCAATGGAGATCATTACAGAACTAGATGGCTCGGTAGAAAATGCGCACTGATTAATAACTGTAAAGAGTCTCCAGGGATGCTGCTGCCAGATATCATCACTTGTAGTGGCGCTTGCAATGCCTCTCGTCCAGTCAGGAATTCAGAAATAGCTTGACCGGACCTAATTGTTGTATAATTTCTGTTATCTATCAGAAGCTTTTCTCTGAAGTTCATACAGACTAGGGTGGAGAAAAAAACAAAGATGGTTAGCTATCTGGAGTGAATCAACTTGTAGCCCTGGCATACCTAATGTCTTACCTCACTAGGTCAGCCAGCGGCCCTGATTGGTCCGGTTAGAGAATAATGGCTTGAAATCTCTCTGATGGGCTTCAACATCAGATCGTTGCGCGGAAGTGCCTTACGAAAGTTACGTAGCGCAAGATCTGACGTGAGTGAGGTAACCTAATGTCATGCAGTGCAGATCATATAGCGGACCGGCAGCCAATTCTAACCAATGAAGGAATGAAAGGTCATTTACATCATTCACGTATCTCTTACCGCTTTTGTGCAAAAACACATTTGAAATTTAGACGCAATTCTTGATTTTAATCTTGCCGCTTAAAGGGTTAAAGCGTCTGCAAAATGCATAAATGTAAATATAAATGTAATCTTTCTAGTGTACAAGTTTGGATGTTAGCAGCAGGTCGTCGGTGGAGATTTGTACACAATCCCACACGTGGCCTGCTTGGCTGAGGCTCTAAGAACATCTGATTCCTTCCAGAACATCAGATGCCTTCCAGAACAGCAGATGTAGTTCCGCTTGTTCTGACTGCATGCCAGCCATGTCATCCTCAGACTGTTGTGCTTGTGATGGCAGCACTGCAATGCTGTTCTACTCTGTTCTGTTCTGTCTGTTCACACCCCATCTGTGGAGTTCTGTTTGCGCCTCTATTGTGTCACATTTGTCATTTGTCAGAAATAGAAGAGAAATGGAGCTGCAAGGGGCAGACAACAAAAGTCCTCTCAGAATGACACACACACACACACACACACATACAGTACACACGTACACACACATACACCCACACACACATACACATACACACACACACACACACACACACGCAGACACACACACACAGACACACACACACACACACACACACAACATACACACACACACACACACACACATGTTGTACAGCTCTGCAGTACAGTAGTAGTTTTGCAATACATTCCTTTCACATTGTGTCAAAGAAACGGATTGTATCACAAAAGCTAGAGTATGGGGGAAACCCTGCTGATATTGAAGGAGAAGCTATGAGAGCTGTCCGCTGCTGTCTGCTCTCAGTGTGTGTGTGTGTGTGTGTGTGTGTATTTTCACCAGAGACTGTCTCTGCAGTGTTCTGCGTGAACTGGCTGCCTGAGCTCCCCATTAAAAATCTATTGAGACCATGCATGCAGACTATACTACGCAATTAAGGCATGTATGGGGAAAATTGTTTCTATTTCTAGCGGGCAGCTCAGGATCTGCACAATTACAGTAGCAGCACAGAAACCACACAAAGCCGTCGCCGTCGCAACAGGACAGGCAAACCAGGCAATTGCCTGGGGCCCCAGGCAGAAAGGGGCCCCCAAAAATGTTTAATTCAATAATTCCCTCACTCTCCACCTCAAGCTAGTGTGTGGTGAGCGTTCTGGCGCATAATGGCTGCCGTGCATCACCCAGGTGGGTGCTACACACTGGTGGTGGTCAGTGAGGTCCCCCTCAACTGTGAAGCGCTTTGGGTGTCTAGAAAGGCGCTATACAAATCCAATGTGTTGTTGTTGTTGTTGTTAATTATTTAGTAGTTTAGATTGTGATGTTTTTCAATAAAGACAGAGTGACAGAGTTAGACAAGAGCAAATTCAACACAAATAGTTATGTTAATGAAAGTTGCTTGAAGATGAACATTGTAGCCTGGAAACGCCATCCTACGTACTTCTGCTCAACAGTCTGCTTATTAGCCAGGCTAATACCAATGTGGTTTATGAAAGTGTTTATGGGAGGTGAAGGGCCCCCATGCCCTGTTTGCCCAAGCCTGCCCTCCCAGTGACGTAACACCTTTGGCGTTGCTGTCGCTGTTCTGGCCAGCTGCTGATCGGGCAGGATTTCTGAATTCCACAAAACTGGAACTGCCTCCCCTTAGTCAGGAACTGATCAACTTTGAGCAGATCAGTCCTATTCAAGCAATTCCCTTCGCGTCACATACGTCATACAAGGAAAGAGTGGTGTGATTGGTTTTGCGTCGGCATTTCAGGGAGGCGGGTCAACCATGCGCTTTGAGAAAGTTTGTTGTATACGGGCTCTTGGTCAGACCAAAGTCTCGCATAACTTTGAAAGTCAATGCCAATCAGGCTACCTTGAAATGGCCCTGGACGCACAGAGCACACGCGCAGTGTGCATTGACTAAACTGTTGCAGTACCACACCTTCTAAAGGGAAATGGACCAAAAACATTGCTGTAATGCACCACATATGCAAAAGTTTTGTTGAGTCTACAGTGATGCACAACAAGTTTTTGCTTCTAGACTGGGAGTCACTGACCCCCTCCATTCAATCACACAGAGGCCTGGCTTGCATATTCATGCACTGGAGTCTATCATCCCAGTAGAGGCTAAATGCACAATCTCTGTGCATGTTTACTGTAGGTTTGGAGTCACTTGACAGCAATAAAAAGTGTAATTTGTTCAGGAGAAAAACAACACATCAGTCTGCCAGGGAGAAAAAACAAACAAACAAAAAAAAAAAACCTGCAATAATAAAGATCAAGCATTGTCACTGCTGTTTCAAAATAAATTTGGTAAATAAATATTAAACTTTGCCACAAATGTATTATACATCATTTTACAAAGCCAATTATTTTTGTGTGTTTGTGTGTGCGCGTGTGTGTGTGTGTGCGTGTGCGTCAGTGTATGTGTATCTGCATATGTGTATGTGCTTGTGTCTCTGTGTGTGTATATGCTTTTGTCTGTGAATGTGTGTCTGTGTGCTTGTGTCTGTGTATTTGTGTGTGTATTTGTGTGCTGTGTGTGTGTGTGTGTGTGTGTGTGTGTGTGTGTGTGCGTGCGTGTGTGTGTGTGTGCGCGTGTGAGTGTGTCAAGGGGAAAAGCCTGACAGATGACTGTGCTTGGGGCCATGGCGGCTGCTTTAAAATGAGGGACATTTGATAGCCTTGCGGAGAAAGTGCCAAATCTCTCTCCGGGAAAAAGTGAAAGAGAGACACACACACATACCAATAGTTTTGCACGTTGGCAGGAACAAAACAAAAGCCTGCCATATCCACTCACCACAATCAGAGACCCAAGGCTTTCTCTCTCTCTCTCTTTCTGTCTCTCTCTTTCTCTCTACAATAGTCTTGGTGGATTGAAAATAATCGCTTCCAGGAAACATTTGATACCCTCACATTTTCTGTGAAAAGAGAAAGAAAGAAAGGAAGGAAGGAAGGAAGGAAGGAAGGAAGGAAGGAAGAAAAAGAAAGCCAAGTCTGGAAGAAAAGGAGAATCAGTTAACAGAGCGACCGATAAGACCACATCAGGCATCTCAGCCTACTCAACTCCAGAGGTGGTTTTATTCAGGGTGTCACGGCAACCCTCCCTTCACACACACACACACACACACACACACACACACACACACACACACACACACACACACACACACACACACACACACACACACACACACACACACACTCTCTCTCTCTCTCACACACACACACACACACCCACACACTCTCTCTCTCACACACACACTCTCTCTCTCTCTCTCTCTCTCTCTCTCTCTCTCTCACTCTCTCTCTCTCTCTCACACACACACACACACACTCTACACACACACACACACACACACACACACACCCTCAGGAGAGAGATCTGACCCATGGACACACGAGGAGCAGTGGGTAATAGCAGGTATAGCTCGCATAAAGACCTCTACTTACTCTAGCACTTTAATGGGCCTGTCTGTCTGTCTGTCACTACAGGTGGCTAATATCTCATATCAGGTTCTGAGGGATTTTTTGAATAATGGGATCAGTTAAATGAAAAATGTCAATATCTGATATCTATCAGTATCGTCTTGTGCCCTCTTTAGCAGTATGAGCATTTGAGCTTGGGTTGGCTTCCTGCAGATCACAACATCACAGCTAGGCTTTGTTGTAAATCACTCATTTTTTTCAAGGAATTGTAGGCCTGCATATAAAAAGAAATAACAGATGCACAAATAAACAAGGAAAACACAAGGGTAAATGAAATTTACTGTAACAACATGTCTCCTTACCAACAATACAAACTCCAGAACATAAGGCTAGCTACTTTATCATTCCAAATCTACAAACCTCAGTAGAATGTTAAGCTAACTGAACTAGGGTAGTGTGTGTCTACTGTAGCTACGAACTTTACAAACATCAGTACAACGTTAGGCTAACTGAACTTAGCAAGCATGTCTGGAGGCGCTACAGCTCCATGGCTTGGAGACAGTTCTGCTGTAAACAGGTTTAACGTGTGTGTGTGTGTGTGTGTGTGTGTGTGTCTGTGGTAGTAAAAAGAGAGAGTTAGGCTAACTGAACTTAGCAAGCATGTCTGGAGGCCCTCTAGCTCTGTGGCTTGGAGACAGTTCTATAAACAGGTTAACATGTGTGTGTGTGTGTGTGTGTGTGTGTGTGTGTGTGTGTGTGTGTGTGTGGTTGGTGGTGGAGAGAGAGAGAGCATTAGGCTAACTGAACTTTGCGAGCATGTCTGGAGGCGCTCTAGCTCCATGGCTTGGAGACAGCTCTTCTATAAACAGGTTAACGTGTGTGTGTGTGTGTGTGTGTGTGGTGTGTGTGTGGTGGTGGTGGAGAGAGAGAGCATTAGGCTAACTGAACTTTGCGAGCATGTCTGGAGGCGCTCTAGCTCCATGGCTTGGAGACAGCTCTTCTATAAACAGGTTAACACATGAGTGTGTGTGTGTGTGTGTGTGTGTGTGTGTGTGTGTGTGTGTGGTGGGGGAGAGAGAGAGAGCATTAGGCTAACTGAACTTTGCGAGCATGTCTGGAGGCGCTGTAGCTCCATGGCTTGGAGACAGCTAGCTCTTCTCTAAACAGGTTAACGTACGTGTGTGTGTGTGTGTGTGGTGTGGTGGGGGGGGCATCAGGCTAAGCTTTGCAGCTGTCTGGGTGTAGCTCCATGCTTGGAACAGCTCCTATAAACAGGTTAACACTGGTGTGTGTGTGTGTGTGTGTGTGTGGTTGAGAGAGAGAGAGAGCGTTGGGCTAACTGAACTTTGCGAGCATGTCTGGAGGCGCTGTAGCTCCATGGCTTGGAGACAGCTAGCTCTTCTCTAAACAGGTTAACACATGAGTGTGTGTGTGTGTGTGTGTGTGTGTGTGTGTGTGTGTGTGTGTGTGTGTGTGTGGTGAGAGAGAGAGAGAGAGAGCGTTGGGCTAACTGAACTTTGCGAGCATGTCTGGAGGCGCTGTAGCTCCATGGCTTGGAGACAGCTAGCTCTTCTCTAAACAGGTTAACACATGAGTGTGTGTGTGTGTGTGTGTGTGTGTGTGTGTGTGTGTGTGTGTGTGTGTGTGTGTGTGGTGGAGAGAGAGAGTTCTTCTCTAAACAGGTTAACTCATGAGTCTGGCGGAGGTTTAGGTTGATTCTATATTTACTTCCTTCACAGCACAATGATGTTATATGGGGGCTGTGCTTTGCTTAGCTTCTGTGCAGCTTCTGTGGTCCACAGATTCCTGCTATTTGTGTCCTCGCTCGCTCGCTCGCTCGCATGTGTGATTATGTTAACACAGTTATTCTTAGCCCTGGACTCGCTCTTCTGTGTTAGAGAGAGAGGAAGAGAGAGAAGTAGAGAACTGAAAAAAAGAGAAAGAGAGAAAGAAAGGAATAAAGAATGAAACAGAGAGAGACAAATAGAAAGAATGATGCAGAGAGAAAGAGAGAGACAGAAATAGAAAAAAAGATAAATAGATAGAATGGAACAGAGAGAGAGAGAGAGAGAGAGAGAGAGAGAGAGAGAGAGAGGGATGATCTACCCTATGACTCACCTTTCCTTTTATGTCTCCTTGGACTGTCTCACATCTGGTGGATCCGTGGGTCCATTACGGAATTGGCTGAGACCTGGGCCACGTCTGGCTTGTAGTCGTCTGATGTCTCGACAGTCTCACATTGGCTTTTTTAGTCTAAACTTAAACCCAGCTTACAGAGAGCACATACAGTAAACAAACAAGTTTCATAAAAGTGACAGTATACCCCCCCCCCCCCTTTTTTTTTTCTGGTTTATATAAACTATATACATTTACTTTTGTGTCCTATGGTTTACTCTTCTTGCAACTTTTTGTCATGGTCCGCATATTGTGAATACTTTCACTTCTATTTATTTTTATTTCATCATCAAAATGTATTATTATCACTATTGTTTTTCTTTCTTTTGGGCATGAGATATATACTGTGTCGTACTGTACCGTACCGTTTGTATTTTAATAAAAAATGTTAATCACAAAAAAAAATAAAAGTGACAGTATGAGCAATCACTGTCAAATTTCAGCCATTTTTTTCTTCTGGTTGCTATGGTATTACATTTTAAATTAGGATAAAGCTGTGGGATTTGGCAATGTTGAAAATTGTATTTGGTGCTTATGAAAGATGGGTAAAGTTGAAGTGAGTTTAAATTTTGAGAGGTAGGTAAACTGCATTTAATTGCGTTCAGCCATCTCTGTTTGTATCCAAGTTTGATGTTCTTTTTGTTTCCTATAATATAGCACTTGGTGACCTAAAGCAGAGTTATGGATCGATTTACACCAGATTTCTCCTTTAAAGCAATATACCGGATTAAGTTTAAGCGTAGTCCTGGTGCACGAGCCTTATAACAGCAATGTATTTCACATGAAATGAAAGATTTTCGAACAGCACAGACCTAACGCGAACGCGAAACACTTAACATTGAGTCAATGTAACCTCAGGTCTTACTTTCGGTTTCCAACAGTCAGGTCCCATTGAGTGCCTGTTCGCTTCTGCGTTCGCGTTCGGTCTGTGCTGTACCAAATTATTTTGTTCCACTCGCTAACTAGTGCATTTTGCGAGCTCTTTCAACAGGGCTATGTTTGAATTCACTCCGGTACTCTCCTTTAAGGCGGCTGCAAACCGGCTCTGTAACGGATGCCAACTAGCTCAGCCAACTAATCCCCACAACCCAATGATTCAAGAACTGCTTTCAACTGCTGAGTTGGAAGCCTGGGCATTTCAGCTCAGTGGTTAGAACGTTTGACTACCATGCCGTTTGTTTGTTGTAGTTGACAAAGTGGCAAGTTCAAGACCTGAGTGCGGTGAGAACGACTCCAACCACGTTACGGAGCACTTTCGAATTCGAGTATTTTCATTCCCTGCCATACATCGGTGGTGGTGGTGGTGGCAAAGTTCTATGCTGGTGTGTGGGGGTTGAATTGAAAACAATGTTTTGCAGTGTTGGAGACGGAGTGTTCCGTACATTGTCAGAACCAGTGTGCGGATGCCCTTTAAATAGACGAGGCCTTTCCTCAGTCTACCCGTGGCCAGTGGCAGCAAAAGCACATCTGGGCTTTTAGGGAGATGAAGGCAGAGTGGACCTTTAGAACTGTTCAGAGAGAGAGAGAGACAGAGACAGAGCCCCAGGCCAGGGGAGTTGCTGGCTGAGCTGAGCCCAGAATAGGAGCTCTGTCCTGGGCAGAGCTCCCTCGGGGGACTAGGGTACTGGGTGTGGGGGTGGGGGGAGGAGAGGAGCCCGTTTTGGGAGATGGATGGGGGAAAAGTCAAGCTGGTAAAAGAAAGAGGAAAGATGTTGGTATACAAACTCAAGAGGGATGTGACTATTTAGGGTGATGGAACAAAGACTTGTGTGTGTGTTGTGTGTGTGTGTGTCTGTGTGTGTGTGTGTGTGTGTGTCTTTGGAGAGAGAGAGAGAGAGAGAGAAAGAGAGAGTCTTTATATGTTTGTATGAGAAAAACATGGGCATTGCAGATGTGTTGTTCTTTTTGTCTGGGAACCAGCATGTTGAATGTGTGTGTTTGTGTGTGTGTGTGTTAGACACTCTCTGATCTTGTAAATATTTGAGATCTGTGATGATTTTCTTGCCGTATAAGCCATCGAAATCTTGAGGGGGGATGACTGTGGGACGTGTGTGTGTGTCGAGACAAGGGATGACTCTTGTAAGAATCTTGATGGGGGGCCTGTGGAGTCGTTTGAGTGTTTGTTTGTTTTTGTGTGTGTGTGTGTGTTATATTTGAGATAGGTGACAACTTGTAAGGATCTTGAGATGATTTGCTGTGGAGTCGTTTGAGTGTTGTGTGTGTGTGTGTGTGTGTGTGTGTGTGTGATGTTATATTTGAGATAGGTGATGACTCTCGTCAGAATCTTGAGGGGATTGCTGTGGAGTCGTTTGAGTGTGTGTGTGTGTGTGTGTTTGTGTGTGTGTGGAGTGTGAGCAGTACTGAACACTACTGGGCTCTTTTCACCTGAGTCACATGACCTGTTTCCGCGGCAACGGCGTGCGCTAATGGGAGTGTCGGTGTGAGTGGCAGGCGGGAAGAAGCAGAGTGACGAGCGTGAAATGGAGAAACTGTCAACCGCTTAGCCAGACTGGAGTAATGGTGACACACACACACACACACACACACACACACACACACACACACACATATACATACATGTATGTGTGTGAGAGCTGGAGTGATAGAGATGAGATGAAGTGTGTCCCTGTATGTGTGTGTGTGTGTGTGTGTGTGTGTGTGTGTGTGTGTGTGTGTGAGAGAGAGAGAGCAGAGAGAGAGAGAGAGAGAGAAAGAGAGTGTGCATGAGAGTATAAATGGATGAATGTGTCCCCTGGATGGTTGTGAGTGCAAATCTATTGCGTTGTGTGTGTGTGTGTGTGTGTGTGTGTGTGTGTGTGTGTGTGTGTGAGCCTGTGTGTTGAAGAGAAAGACCAAAAGAGAGAGTGAGAAGTGAGAGTGTGTAGGTGGATACAATTGTGTCTGTGGATCAATTGTATGCATGCGCATGTATGTGTGTGTGAGTGCGTGTGTGTGTGTGTGTGTGTGAATGATGTCTCGGAGTGTCTATGTCTTCATGTGCTCTCAGGAAGACAGAAAGGTTTCTCTCTATACAGTAAAACAAAGACCTCATTCATTCAGCGGAGCTCTGGTCTACATTATGCAGGTCACACACACACACACACACACACACACACACCCCACAATACATGACTACCTACACACAGAGAGACACGTACAAGACCTTAATTACTCTGTGACTTCAAGGTTAATTATTTTTCTCAATGACCAGCTCAAGTCTAACAATTGGACCAGTTAATTTCATTAGCCTCACAAAAGATAGCACAGAAAGAGAGACAGACGGAGAGAGTGAGAGAGAGAATGAGAGAGAGAGAGAGAGAGAGAGATGAGAGAGTGAGAGAATGAGTGGAGAGGAAAGAAGCAAGACTGGGTTTAAAAATGACTGTGAAAGCATGCAAGTGCGCACACATACACACACACACACACACATTTAATAACTTCACAAATACTCTCATAATCATAGAAGGACACATCCATCCACCTACATGCCCATGCACGTACATACACTTGCAAACACACATACACATGCACACACACACACACACACACACACACACACACACACAGATATAATAGATTCACAAATACACTCATAGTCATAGCAGGACACGCTTTAGGACACATCCATCCACCTAATTGCCCATGCACGAACGCAGTATGTAGGCATAATCTCTCTCTCTCTCTCTCTCTCTCTCTCACACACACACACAGATTTCATGCAAATAACTATCATATGCAACAAACATGCCACCTGTATGCTGGCCAGTTGAAAAGACTCAAATAGTTTCATGCTGACACATAGTGAGGCAATAACATTTCAACACACACACACATACACACACACACACACACACACACACACACACACACACACACACACACAAACACACACACACACACACACACATACGCCTCTTGATGAAATAAGTAAAGTAGACATGTTAGTGTGCATACTCTCTGTCCCTGTCACATTGACACACACACACACACAGTGTTATCAGTTTAATTATCTGAGCCTGTACAGGCTCCTTCCGTTCCAAGGACACATCCCTCAGCAGTAAGCACCAGTCACACACACACACACACACACACACACACACACACACACACACACACACACACACACACACACACACACACACATTCTGTAGCCCTCTTAAGGCCTCTCCATACAAGAGGCTTGAGAGGAAACAGCAGCAGCAGTATCTTAACGGTAATACACACCTCACAGTACTTACACTGCTGTTATGGATGCCAGCTATAGCCTTTACCTTAATTAGTAAACTTCTTTACCCTACCACCACTGCAAGAGGCTCTTATACAGTTCACTGGCAGCCTGGGCGCACACACACACACACACACACACACACACACCCACACATACACACACACACAGACACACACATACACATACACACACACACACACACACACACGCACGCACGCACGCACACACATACCAACACACACACACACACACACAGACACACATAAACACACACACACACACATACACACAAACACACACACACACACAGCCTGGATTCTTTGGTTGACTGTCTGTCTGTTGTTGTGTACTGGCTGAGAGCTTCATGTTATGTAGACTGGAGTTTTTGGTTGATTCTCGAAAGAAGAAAAATGTTGATGTGATATCAGTCCTCCATCACTCACAGAGGTGACATAAAAAATATGACACATGATGATGATGATTGCACACACACACACACACACACACACACACACACACACACACACACACACACACACACACACACACACACACACACAGTCATACACACAGAGATGTCATCAAAAATATGACACATAGTAATGACTACACACACACACACACACACACACACACACACACAGTCGTATACAATACACACATACACACTGACATAAGTAAGTCAAAATGACACATAGTAATGATTACACACACACACACACACAGAGAAAAAGATAGAGTCATACACACACTGACATAAGTAAGCACTTTCATATTTTATGTTGATGGGCGTATGGTTGATGGGTGGCGCTGTAAATGACTGTGCCAGCCTATGCCCTGCTGTGCCCTGTTGCAGACAGGACCAGATGGTTAAGTGTGTGTGTGTGTGAGTGTGTGTGTGTGTGTGTGTGTGTGTGTGTGTGTGTGTGTGTGTGTGTGTGTGTGTGTGTGTGTGTGTGAACTTTTGCTTAAGCGAAACTGTCTGAACTGTAAGGGGGGGAGTGCAGATAAATGGGTAATTCATGGAGAGAGAATTTTCTTTTGCCACCTCCATAAAATACCATTTACTGTAAGTCACATCAATAAAATAACACATTTTTTCCTGAATAAATCTCACATCCAAAACACAAATGTGAGCTGTCTTACATTCACTTAAAAATAAAGGTTACTCAAAGCACTTTTTAAGGTTCCTCACATCATCACACTTCTCAGGAACCCTTTTAAAAAAATACATTACTGTTCTGCAGATCTTTGAAGGATACTGGAGGCGCATGTAAAGGTGGAACCCAAATTGAGGAACCTTTACAAGAGAAAGTGTCCTTCAAAGACCTTCAGAGAACTAATGCATTTTTTTTAAATGGTTCCTGAAAGCTCCCTCATGGGTTCCGCCAGTGTGGCAAGGTGAGGACCCCCCATCACACCCCCCCCCCCCAACACCCCCACAAACACACACACACACACACGCACACACACACACACACACACACACACACACACACACACACAGACAAGTGTGCAAAAGCCGGACTGGTCTGACTTTTGTTTTTATCTGTCTGTAAATGCACATAACAATAGCCTATTCTTTTTTCCTTCAAATAATGCATTTTGATTTGACCATTCACTTTCACATCGTTTTACTTCATGCAAAGCATCTGGAACATCTCCATTGGCAATCGTTTCCTCTTTAAAGGGCACCAGGAGGGCGCTGCATGGCCGCAATGTTTTGAAACATTTTGCTACAGTTTGTATAAAATGTACAAAAAAAATGTTTTGTTATTTTCAACTCAAGGTTGGTGCTCAATACTGTGGCTTCTGTTTCTCACTCTATTTGCTGAATTTGTCCCACACAGCTCAGTGTGGGTGAAAGCGTAACTGCATTATACTCTTCCTGACTATCTGGTGGAGTCAAATGAAATGAGCGGAGCCAGTAGGCTAGCCTGATTGCCATCGACTTTCAAAACTCTGCAAGACTTTGGTCTGACCAAGAGCCCGTATTACAAACTTGGTGGACCCCCTCCCTGAAATGCCTCGGTTTGCTACTGGTCGATGTTAGAAAATGCTGTGCCGAAGCAAAACCAAAATCGCACCACTCTTTCATCTGACGTACGTGATGCAAAGGGAATTGCTTGAACAGGACTGAGAGCCATTGGAGCTGCTCAAAGTTGATTGGTTCCCGACCAAGGAGGGGGGGGGGCAGTTCCACATGTTTGTGGAACTCAGAAGTCCTGCCCGATCAGCAGCTGGCCAGACCAGCGACAGCAACTCCAAAGGCATTACATCACTGGGAGGTGCGTGCCAGGCTACCAGTAGGCAGTGTCCGCATTTTGAGTCTGAAACAAAGCTTCCCTACTACAGAAACCTCATGTAAATAAGGTAAGGAAAATCAACCTGGGGGTTCACACTCACTTACTCACTCAGAGGGTAAATAATATACAGGTGCAAACAAACAAACAAACAAATACTCAGCAGTAAATAAACAAACTGGTGTACATAAATAAATAAATAAATAAATAAATAAATAAATAAGTAAATAAATAAGTAAATAAATAATAAGGAGTTGGAGTAAATAAATAGGGGTCAGAGGGGATATGCTGGATCCTCATGCAGGACCTAAAAGAATAGGCAAGTGGAATGTCAATATAGACAGACAAGAAGGTAGGGAGGATGCAGAGGATAAAGTGTGTGTGTGTGTGTGTGTGTGTGTGTGTGTGTGTGTGTGTGCAACAGAAATGAGTTGAAACAGAGGAGAGAGAGAGAGAAATAGAAAGACAGTACAGACAGTGAGGGAGAGAGAGACAGAGACAGACAGACGGTGACAGAGAAGGAGAGAGATTTTACAGACACCACACACACACACACGGAGTGAAAGAAAGAGAAGTGTATGAGAGAGAAAGACTGTAAGGGAGAGAGACAGACAGAGAGAAACAGACAGTGAGTGAGAGAGAGAGACAGATAGAAACAGAGAGAGAGAGAGAGAGATATTTACAGACACACACACACACAGTGAAAGAAAGAGAAGTGTATGAGAGAGACAGACTGTAAGGGGGGAGAGAGAAAAAAAGAAACAGACATTGAGAGAGAGAGAGAGATTTTACAGACACAGAGAGAGAGAGAGAGAGAGAGAGAGAGAGAGAGAGAGAGAGAGAGATAATGAAAGACAGGGAAGTGTATGAGAGAGAGACAGTAGGGGAGAGAAACAGACAGACACAGACACACACACACACACACACACACACACACACACACACACACACAGTGAAAGAGAGACAAGTATATGAGTCAGAGCCCATGGTTTCACCCTGTCCCAGACTGGCAGTGGCGTTGCCTGAGGCTGGCACTAGAGATGCCTGAAGCTGGCTCTGTCGGTGTCTGTGGATGCCATTAAAAGACGCCATTAGAGGTGCCAGGGATCGTCACGTCTAGTGTGACGCTAGCGTGCTATTACTAGCACAGAACAGTGGCACTGCTGTTGCGTCAACTTAGCATCGCCAGCACGCTAATCAAGATGCCACTATCCCTGATGCCAACATTACAGGGCTAGAATGGCGTTATGGCCAAATGAGACTGGCATTGCCTAGCGTCGTGGGTTAATCAAGACGCCATGGACAATGCCAACTGTTGCCAGGGAGTTTAGGTTGGCATGATCTTGACGAAAGAGAATAGAGAAAAGAGAATAGGCACAGCAGGCGAATCAGGAAACCATGCCTGAAACCCATTGCTCCTTCTGACTCCTTGCACATAAACATTTTGGTTACACTTTATATGAAGGTACCATCATAAGACATGACACTCATAATACATGACACAATAAGACATGACACTGTCATTAACTATGACATGACGCTGTCATGAATCTGTCATAAACTTTATAAACTTATCATGACTTCTGTCAGTAAGTGTCACCCAGTATTTGTCATGGTTAGGGTTAGGTTTAAGGTTAGGGGTTGTCAGAAGTCATGACAGGTTTATAAAGTTTATGATAGATTCTTGACAACGTCATGTCATAGTTAATGACAGTGTCATGTCAGTCTTGAATATTTTTATAGTAAGTCCTCTCTGGTCATAGTCAAACAAAACCGCCATCTAGTCATTGATTTGAAATTACATTAGCCGCTAGCTGCTGATTTAAAATCATGTTAGCCGACAGATGCTAATGTGCCCACCAGTGACTACTCCAGCCAGTGTAACTGGAATTCTCAGAGGCGTATAGAATTTTATGTGAAAGGAGTGAAATATAGGAGAATAATTCAGGAATGTCAACACTCTTTGAATGTGTCTATATAAGGGTGTTATAAACGCTGTTATAAACATGATATAACACATATATCATGAACATTAATTACATTCTACTAATATATTTGACTGTTTTCACTCCTAACAATGTTGGCTTTAAGGCTTAACTTCACCACAGATATTGTTTCCTTAGCCTAGTAAACCAGCACCACCCGCTGGACGCCAAAATCTTTTGTCTGCGAGTGGGTCTAGCCACACATCATTCTCCAATTCTGCCAAGAATGCCAGGAATCTGGCAAAACCAATCATAATGCAGAGATGTGTTTTGAATCAAAGCGGACGTGGTTTAAAACCAATCATCACGCAGAGATGTGTTTTGAATCGAAGCGGGCGGGGTTTTGAGGGAGAAACAACAGAGCGTTGGCCTATACGCACAGATATGGTTTGAAAGACAACGGGTTGTGCTCATCAACAATCTCCCGTTTTATCCATTCATCGAGGCCAGACTAAATAGACATCCAATCTCACATTTAGTCTGGTTTACCAGGCTATTGTTTCCTGTCATCAACAGTGTAGTAGGGAAATTAATTGTGACAACCTCCTCATTTTCCAAATTGAATTTGCTCTGTACTATGAAATCCATCTCAATGGTAAGGGTGTACTTTTGAAGTATGTCATCCAAATAAACTGTGGGTCCACCAACTTCTCAAACTCCATATTCCACGTACTTTGTTTCACAAGACAGGTTTGGGAGGCATGCAAAGTATTTACTAAGAATCTGGTATTACTGTCAGGGTACTATGGTGTGGCAAGTATTTAAACAAGAGGTTTGGTTTGATAAGGTGATGTATTGAACATCATAACAACTTCGAACATTTGCTGAGCATGAGCAGAATTTTTATATGTTTGTGTAGGCCAGAGAGGACCACTTGTTAGTTGTTGCCATGTTCTCTCTGGCAGTACTCTCTGGCATAATGGACAATACTGTGGAGCGACTATGGAACGGCAGGTATTCAAAGCTGAGTAAAATCCTTAGCCCTCACGCACATCTGGGTTCATTCAGTCGGTTGCAGTATCAAGGATAAGTGCCACTAAAATAAATGAAGGTAATATGCTCCCTTTTAACGTTTTAGTTGTTGTGTTACGTTTCGGACATTCCATCCTTCCTCAGTCATGTAACACAACAAATAAAACATTAAAAAGGAGCGTCGGTGTGTGTATTACCTTTGTTTATTTTTAAAAGTATTCAAAAGCTGGCCTTACTGTGGCGCCACATTATTCAAAGCTTGCATGTTGTGATACCACTTTGGCATGGCAAGTATTCAAAGCTGGCATTACTGTGGTGCCACTATGGTGGCACAGTGGTTGTGGCACAGTGGTTGCATACAGGGGCTATTTCAAGAAATCTCATTATAAGGCAATGGGCGACCACCGTTGATAAAATTAGATTTTAGAAGATGACATTTATAGTGGCCAGCAGCACCCACGTCTCTGGCTAATGAGCATGCCATGGTAGGGCATGGCTACAGTACCTATTTCATACGGGCATTGAAGATATAGTGGGTGGACATTTACTCTGGCATTTGAGGATGTGTGTGTGCATGTGTGTGTGTGTGCTTGTCTCTCTGTCTATGTGTGTGTGTGTGTGTGTGTGTCTGTCTGTCTCTCTGTGTATGTGTCAGTGTATGTCCCTGTCTCTCTCTCTGTGTGTGTGTGTGTGTGTGTGTGTGTGTGTGTGTGTGTGTGTGCCTGTCTCTCTGTGTGTCTGTCAGTGTATGTCCCTGTCTCTGTCTCTCTGTCTCTCGTGTGTGTGCGTGTGTGTGCGTGTGTGTGTGTGTGTGTGTGCACGGACACAAATGGGGTTGAGTGATTTGAATGGTTGGTGTTGGCACTGCACTCCATGGGTGACACTGGAGGAGGCTGGGAAAGTTGGGAATAATGGGGGAAAGTGGGAATAGATGGAATATAATGGATTTTAGTGGGAATATGATAAGATGGGTAGATTTCTAAGTAATCTCACCAAGACACATGTCCAGAATCTGGACACATTCCCTCCATGCAGTCCTGGACAAGACATTTCTATCTGCCTTTTTTTAAATCCAATTTGTTATTTGCATGCAGGCAATAACCAGGCAGAGAGAAACCTCCCAATCTGTCTCTATAATATTGCCTGTGTCTTTAAAATTGCACTCCACGATGGCTACAGTAATGGTCTTTTAAGCGTTAGATGAATGACATCACTTAATTAGCATAACCCATCAATCAAGGTGGCACTTTGGTTGCTTAGGTAACCAAAATTGCATTGTTATATTTTATGCACTTGTTTCTCAATAGGCGAGATTCCAGACCCTATGTAAGAAGTGTTGCATAGACCAAGGAGATGGTCTTGATCAGGCTGACTATGCCCACAGTAGTTTCCTCACCACGGCTGCCTGAGACTATGCTGGGTATTGCGCAAAATTAAATAATCACAAGTGATATTTAGTCTGGGAGACCCATGATTTTCTCATAGTGGAAGCCAGGGCCGGTTCTAGCCTTTTTGGTGCCCTAGGCCGGATTTGAGTTTTGCGCCCCCTTTTCTAAAAATATAATAGAAAAACTGAAGAATAATGGTAAGAAATGTATTGTGTATATGCCCCCATAAATATTTGGTGCCCTAGGCGGCCACCTCGTGTGTCTATGCCTAGAACCGGCCCTTGTGGAAGCGTTGTTTAAGCGTTGTCCAGAGCCGTTTATTGGGCACTACGAATGTCTATCATAGCGTCTGTACATAGCTAAGAGCCAATACCAGAGCCACCATGTGACGTGAAATGCAATTATGCACCATGCTAATCCGTTTTCGTTCTGTGATTGGATACATAAAGCAGGCAAGCAAATCGGCCTAGATCACCATTTGCAGAGTGAAATGGAATGGAGCGTGCAAAGAAGCATTGGTACTCCCAGGCTAGCCTGAGACCAGTGAGGATGACTGGGTAGGCCTAAGTTTGCAGGGCCACTGATTGGTAGTGATTAAGATGCTGCCACCGATACCAGGTGTTGGCATTTCTCACAGCAGAGACCATCACAGTGGCAGCAGGGAGCAGTGTTTGAATATCAAATAGCTTGAGACAGGTACACAGAGAGAGAGAGAGAGAGAGAGAGAGAGAGAGAGAGAGAGAGAGAGAGAGAGAGAGAGAGGTGGGGGGCAAAAGAGTGAGGACAAGACTTAGATGGATTAGTAGTAATAATTATACGATAGTAATACTTTGATTTAACCAGTCTATTCTCCTTGTGTGAATATACAAGCATATTTGTGTGTGTGTGTGTGTGTGTGTGTGTGTGTGTGTGTTGTGTCTCTGTCTGTCCAAGTGCCAGCTTGGCCACGAATGAGTGGGAATCCCCCACCAGCCCAGGTGACATCTGAGCACACACACACACACACACACACACACACACACACACACACACACACACACACACACACACATACAAATCATCAGAGCACACACACACACAAATCATCAGAGCACACACACCATATGCTACACATCCAACATATGGGCCTCCTGTATGTAAAGACCAGCGCCTCTGCTCCGCCTCAGCAGGAACTTACCGTGTGTGTGTGTGTGTGTGTGTGTGTGTGTGTGTGTGTGTGTGTGTGTGTGTGTGTGTGTGTGTGTGTGTGTGTGTGTGTGTGTGTGTGTGTGTGTTAATGTGGCAGGGACAGAGAGTTTGCACACTAACACTTTCTTTCCACTGTTCCGTTCCTCCGCCCACATCAAAGCCCATAGGTGTGCTGTGGTTGGGCCCTGAGTGTGTGTGTGTGTATGTGTGTGTGTGTGTGTGTGTGTGTGTGTGTGTGTGTGTGTGTGTGCGTTTGAGTAGGCGTGTACAATATGCACACAAAAGTGTACAGGAAGTACAGCCATTTATATTCCTGATACGTATACGCATACACATGTTTATATGAATGCAGACACACACTGACTAATAAATACACACACACGCGCGCGCACACACACACAAACACACACAAACTTACATATGCTGTACACATACTAAATGTGAAGCTCTCCATGAGCCTGATCCACTGATTTATACATTGCACGGTTGTATCCTTAAAGAGAGAGAGAGAGAGAGGTGTGTGTGTGTGTGTGTGTGTGTGTGTGTGTGTAGTAAGGCAAGTTTATTTATATAGCCCATTTCTTACAACAAAGCATTTCAAAGTGCTTTACAGATAAAAAGGCTCGCTATAATTTATTAAGGAAAATACTTTAAACTTTAAAATAAAGAATAAAATAAGAAAGCGGTAAGAAAGAATATCAATTTAAAAAGACAGATAAGACAAAGTATATAAAAAATAAATAAGTAAATCAATAAAAGCATGATACAAAATATAAAATAGATAAGAAGTGTGTGTGTGTGTGTGTGTGTGTGTGTGTGTCTGGCTCTTCAGTGGTGTTTCATATAGCATCCTCTTATAGGCCTGATGGAACATCTTAGCTGACCTCTCAAAGGGTTTCAGAGTGT
>JAODXP020003514.1:30000-32939 GCA_027497455.2 Sardinella longiceps
CACTCCCCGTAAATACTTACATGAACCACATTGTTATAATTTTCACCATCAATATAATTATTTGTATTTTACAGTTGTCTAACTCCAGTTTAAAGTCATTTTTTGTTGAAAAAACACCACCAACTTAACTACTAAAATGATTAAACAGTCAATCTTGGGGGCCCCTTTCAGCCTGGGGCCCCAGGCAATTGCCTGGTTTGCCTGCCTTGTTGCGACGGCCCTGGGGCCCTGATAACTCAGTTCCCTTTTCCCTCTCCATACAACGCCCCTGAGCCAGACTATATATACATTATATACTATAGCCTATACATTTTATGTTATAGTCTGACTTGTCAGGCTCAGAAATTGCAGCAATCACCACAGAATCACTCCAGTCTTTGTCTGCTCATCTGCACCTTGCCTACAGCACTCATTTGCATCTAACCAAAACACTATGGAGACAGTTGGCACTGAAGAGAGAGAGAGAGAGAGAGAGAGAGAGAGAGAGAGAGAGAGAGAGAGAGAGAGAGAGAGAGAGAGAGAGAGAGAGAGATGGGAAGAAAGGGGGAGAGGGATGGACGAGAGAGATACAGAAAGAGATATGGAAAGAATGGGAGAGAGAGGGATGGGATGAGAGAGAGAGGAGGGAATAAGACAAGATCTTAAATGACAATAATTTCATTCTCTCTCTCTCTCTCTCTCTCTCTCTCTCTCTCTCTCTCTCTCTCTCTCTCTCTCTGGTGCTTGGCAGTGAGACGCTATTTAATTAAGCAGGGAAAGTTGTTGAGCATGGTGATTATGGAGTTGTTGAACTCTCAAATCACTTTGGAGATGATTGAAGTGTCTGTGGCAGCGCTACACTTTAATAAGTAGCCTTTATTTTATTACTGAAGTTATTTCACCTTGGACTGGGTCCTCTTCATGACCTTCTTCTGCATATCCCCACAATGGCAGCCTGGGATGCCACACACACACACACACACACACACACACACACACACACACACACACACACACACACACACACACACACACACACACACACAAAAACTCAGGTGTCTTTCATTTCATTTCAGTTTTTCCCTGTTCCCTGTTCCCTGCCACACACACACGCACACACACATACACACACACACACACACACACACACACACACACACACATACACACACACACACACACACACACATACATACACACGCACAAATACACACTACTACAGACACACACACACACACACACACACACACACACACACACACACACACACACACACACACACACACAGACTGGTAGGAAATTGGAATCTGTTTAGCAGGTCTGTCTGCCCACCAGTCGAATTTCCAATTCACCTAAAATCCAGGAACCAATTAAAAGCTATTACTCAGCATGGGATGGGCATTATAAGAATAAAAACCAAACAATGGAGAATTGTTGAGGAGTTCAGATTATTTAACCCTAGATACCCTGCCAGAAATTCAAATGTCTGTCTGTGTGTCTACACTACCTCACAATAATTCCAGAATTTCTGTGTGAAGGCCCAAATTGCTTCTCAGCTCTCTCAGCTCAAACCTGAAGTTGTGATTCGTCAGCATTCCAGTCACTCCTCAGCCTCCCATAAATCCTATTGGCCGCCTCAGACTTCTGGCCCGGCCCTCTCCTCCCTCCTGCCAAATGTGTCATTTCCCCTGATTAGTCTTTAATTGGTGCTAATGGCCGACCCCCTCAGCAGGACCTGCAGTCTCTCCCATAAACCCCTGAGCCAGACGATTCCATATGGACACACACACACACACACACACACACACACACACACACACACACACACACACACACACACACACACACATATATACATGCACACACTTCACACACACACACACACACACACACACACACACACACACACACACTCACATACAGACACACACACACACACACTTGTCTTCTGTCACACAACCAGACGCTTCCATATAAATACACACACTTCACACATACATATACATGCACATATACAGCTCACATCACATAACACACACACACACACACACACACACACACACTCGTCTTCACACAACCAGACGTTTCCATTATGAACACACACACACACAACTGCACCGGATCCTCGCTTTGGCTTTGAAAGCACATTGGCATTTAAATGTATTTCTTTTATTAGTTTTATTTCTCCTTGTGCTGCAGCTCTCGACCCAGAGTGGCGAGACAGTGCAGACATCGTCTGCTGCCTCTGTCTATCTGTCTATCAGTCCGCCTCCACCTTCCTTTCTTTTTTTCCTCCATCTACAGTATGTCTCTGTCTCTATCCCTCCTTCCCACTGTCTCTTTCCTTCTCTATCCCTCCATCTCTCTCTGTCTATTTCCTTCACTCTCTCCTCTCCCCCTCATGGTGCTGTTGTTCGGGCTCACTGAGTTCTGACTGAATGTTAAAGGAATACTCCACCCTTTTTGTGAAATTTGGCTTTTCCCTGACCTGGAGTTACATACGTGGGTAAAAGCATTTTGGTATCAGTGCATGCATTTTCCTAGTCTGGCAACCTCAATTTTAGCTCTATTTCAGCTTTAGCTTAGCATAGGCACTGGAATTTAAAGTAGCCAGATAGCGATTCTGTGGAAACATTGTATTTCAGCGCTTATGCTAAGCTAAAGCTAAAATTGGGGTTGCTGGACTAGAAAAACACAAGCACTGAGACCAAAATGCTTTTACCAACATATGTATGTCCAGGTCAGTGAATAAGCCGATTTCATGAAAAAGTGGACTATTCCTCTAACACTTAGAACACTGTCTTTCACCTTACTGCAAACACAATGCCTGCAGTCAAACATATTTTATTTTCTCTTTGCTATCTTTTTGTTTATTTTACATTTTTCTTTTTCCTTTAACTTGTTTCCCTTCACCCCCACCTCCCCCTAATATTTCCAGCCTCTTATTCTTTCTCCCTCTT